>OVBE01002801.1:0-29178 GCA_900406425.1 Iberis pinnata | reverse complement strand
GATACAACCTCTTCAACCTATCTGTTAGTGGCAAATACCACATCATCTTGTAAGGCATTGAAACTCTACCGCTTGCATCGTTATACCTTAGTTTGCGAAAATATCTACACCTCACGGGTGTCATCACGTCTCCAGTAGATCATACAATTATCAATGCACACGTCTATAACCTGATACGACAATCTAAGCCCCAACACAAGTTCCTGAATCTCATAATATGAACCTGGAGCATTGTTATCCTCTAGCAAGATATCTCTCACAAACTTGGCTATTGCGTCAACTACATCCTCAGGCAAGTTATAATTTGTATTTATACCCATCAACCTACTAGCAAATGATAAAGGCGAATGACCATCTCTACATCCACTATATAATGGCTGATTCGCTGCGTCTAACATATCAAAAAACCGTCGTGCTTCTAAATTTGGTTTTTCTAACGAACCTTGAGCTATCTCTATAGTTTCTCTATAAATGTCATTAACCATTTCAAACGTAGGTGCACCATAATCTAAATCCATTGTAGGTTCCTCTATCCTATCGGCCAATGGTTCGCTACTGCTAGTACTAGCAACAAGATCAGGTTGTTCGCTACCACTACTACTAGCAACAATATCGTGTCGTTCGCCATGTAAATACCAAATCTTATAACTAGGTATAAAACCATTCATATATAAGTGATTCCAAACCATATCTATCTTGATATTATGTGAATTCCGACAAACAGAGCATGGACATAGTAACTTACGACTGTGTTGTGCCCGAGGTTGTTGACATGCTAATTCCATGAATTCCATAACACCACGCGAATACTCGCCGTTCAAAAGCTTCGTATTTTTGTGGATCTATTTTTTCCCAATCCATCCATCATTGAAAATAAGGAGGATTCGACATTTTTTGTAAGATATATGTTGTTATTGTGTAAATAATGNGTGGGGGGGGGGGGGGGGGGGTTCTGGTTTTATAGATTTTATCGTGACGGAATCCTAACGGATTCACCATCAGGATTTACGAATATAACCGGTTATATTAACAAATATGTTGTCAGGCCAATTTCCTGACGGATTTTGTCACGGATTCCTAGCGGCTATGCCCGTCAGGAATTATCCATCAGTAAATCCGTTAAGAATTCCTGACGGATATACATCCGTCACTTTTGCCAAAGTTTTCTTGTAGTGATCGTTTTGATTGGTTGATGTTAGGTTTGTATTTATATTATGGAAATGTTATTCTTTTGTTAAAATGTAAATATTTTATCGTTTTAATATAATGAATTAATTTTTTCATTATTATTACTAAAAATCCGAGAAAATAATAATTATAAAACAAATTCAATTGTATAATAATTATAATTTTAATTTTTGGATAATTACAAAAATTTAATAACATAAATATTTTGTTATCTTTGTAAAACGAACTGCTATAGATGCAAGCCAATTATATTACAAATTCAATGCTATAGAATGTGAAATACTGAAGTTATTATCAAAAACCTTTAAATAACAATTATACGGTGCTATTGTAAAACTAAACAATTGCAGGTAGGAAAACGCTATCATGTAATACTTAATTATAGCAGATGTTTAGTTCGCTATCTAAAATATTTGACCTACAATGACGGGCGTTGTCAGCGCGTTTAAAAAACTTCTATGATAGCCATCAATAGCGTTTAACGACCGCTAAGAAAAGTCATATTTCTTGTAGTGATGCTTGCATACTATCGAAAAAGGCATATAATCGACGGACAAAAAACATATTCATTTGTCGGTTCCATTCCATCAGTAAATTAATTTCATCGGTAATTCATTGCAAATTATCAAAAATCGATGGTTTATTATCAGCGGATTATTGATAGATTATCAAGGGTTAGATATGTGATTTTCATGATCTTTTGATTTAGACTATGAATTATTGAGATATATCCATATTATTGTTTTATCAATATATCTATTAAAATTCTCTGCCCTGTAAATAAATCTGATATAAGGTCCATATATAATATATACATATATAACACATTCATAGAAATTCTATAGGTCTTTTTTTAATAATTAGATCATCATCTTAAGTCAGCATTCAATTTAACTATCGGCCGGGATCGGGATCGCCAAAAGTTTTGTTTGATTAATAAAACGTTGTCGTGATACACAAATATAATATATATAAAAGTTAGGTTCCCTTCATGTAAAATATTGACAAAAACATGTGTTTATTTGAGTTGTAAGAAAGTTAGAAAGAATGCATGTTTTGAAACATGTGTATATGCCGTAAATATATAATTCCTACTATAATTCCTAATAATAATAATAATAGCATGCATCTATATATTATATTAAGTTGATGTTATGGTAAATGTAAAGATGGTATATCAAAGGACAATGTTACATATATTTTATAATTATTATTTTAGCAATATATGAAAAACGTAAATATAGTGTTTAAAATAACGTTTTTCGGAAACTAAACGATGGCTAACATCAGAACATTAAAAACCAAATAATAGAAGAATAAATTCTCTCTCTAACTTTTCTCTCTCCCCGTATTCTCTCTGGATCTATCCAGATTTAACCGGCGAGAGTTGAAGAGGAGGAGATCACCAGTTTCTTTTTCTTCTGACCGACTCTCTTGCACCGTCGTTTTTCCGGCACCGGTGGCCTCTCTGCCGTGCGCCGCGTTGAGTTCCTGACAGCTTCGTCGGGTTCGTCCTCTCGTTTCTCCATCTTCCTAGCGGCTAAGTGGTGGTGAGTCTCAGAGTTATCGCGGAAGCGCTGAGATTTGCCGGTGACGACCGGCTTTCGAGGCGGGTGGCTCTGCTTCTCCTTCTTCCTTGCTGCGCTGGAGCTTCCTTCCTCTTCTAGGCCTTCTGGTGGTTGAGATCCCGGTTCCGGAGCTGGTTCCTCTCCATAGGCGGTGGTTTTTTCTTCGGCTCCTCCAAGACGGCGTTTTCTTCTTACCATCGGTGGTGGATGGTCTCTCATCCATCTTTGCGACTGCTTGGGAGCTTCTGAGGGGTTCTCGGTATAGCTCCTCCTCAGTGGATCTCCTATCTCGTCTCTAAGACTTCCTCTTCCTCGGCGTTAGGCGCAAGCGGAGTTTCATCCCGGCGTGGTGAACCGGCCTAAAGCTCTTGGTGGCCAGTAGTGGTAGGCGGTGGTTTTGGGGACGATTTGAAGTTGAACGGCGTTGGTTCCTCTCATGTGATCTGCGGCGATTTGGGGAGGTCGTCAATGGGCTGCGGGTGGTTCTTTCGAGTTAGTATGCTTCACCGGCGGCCGTCGGTGGTGGTTCAGGATTCGCAGGCGGCGGTGGCTGCCAAAGTAGATCCAGCTTTTCTTTCTCCTTTAGGTTGAAATTAGGGTTTTCTAAAAGTGGGCTTAAAGCCCAGTGGATTTCTTTTGGAGTTCTGATTTTTTCCCTTTTAAGGGAATAAGGTTTCTGTGGGTTTTTAATTTTTTTTTGGCCCACAGATAGTATACCTAAGCTTCTTAAGCTGATGTATCCCTTTTCATTTCATTTTAATGAAAGATTTACATTTTATCAAAAAAAAATATAAAAAAAAAATAACGTTTTTCAGTTAAGACAAACTTGTTATTTTAGTATTCTCTCCGTTCTTGAAACAAGGATGTTTTAAAGTTTTTACGTAGATTAAAGAAATCAACTTTTACTTTACTTTATACTTTCCTTTTAAAGTGTTTTCACTTAAAACATCATCCTTTATAAATAAAACTAAATTCTAAAACATCATCCTTTCAGAAACGGAGGGAATATTATTCATTCTTTACGTATTAATATTAATACTTAAGTGTATACATTGGAATATATGAAAAAGAATTATGCATTATTAGGTACGTTATCTTTTTATTCTTTAGGAAATTAAATAACAAATCTATTTACAAAATTAAAAAATTAACTAGAATAGAGACAATATTTTTTGAAAAGTAAAATTATATAACGAACTCATGTAATAAACCTAGAACTTCTTTATCTAAAATTATACAAACCAAACAGTAAAATTTCTGTATATTATAATTACAACAAACAGGTGAAAATTATTTAGTACAAATAAATATAAATTTATACAATATGATGTTATTTAAATTTTCCAGTACAGTAAAAAAGTCAATACACAATGTAAAATACAGTATTATATTGTACATCGTAATGTTATGTTGTTACGCACAATAATCGATCACCCGATCTAGAACATTTAATATTACAATTTTAGATTGATTTTCAGGACAACGGAGATTGCAAAAAATGTATGTCGAAAATGACATCTAGTGATTATCTAAATTGGATAGTCTAATTGAAGTCTTGTAATACTTTATACAATATTATATTACAAAAGTTATGTTACCAATTATGGGGAGCGACCAGTTGGCATATTATCATTTAACATAACTGATGAGTCATATCAAAGAATTAATATTTTTTATCGCCTCGCGACTCATGAGATAATAGAATACACCAAGAATTACGTCGATCTGTATTTCCATGGGACTATAAATACCCATGCAATTCGCCATAATGTATCACACAAATCATTACTTTCTTCTTCTTCTTCTTCTTCTTCTGAGGTCAGCTTGTAATTTCTCTCCCGTTCCCATTGGTTGTAGTTTCTATATGGTTAAAGTATAATTGTTATAACTTATAAGCAATCTGTTTAATTCGTAAATACAGGTATATAAATTAAAACAGCGAGCAAGGAAACGAGATGGCCATAAGACTAGAGGCATGGGGTGGTACTGAGACAGGAGATGAATGGGATGATGGGAGTTTCGAGGGTGTTAGAAAAGTATTTGTAGGACAAGGCCAAGATGGTATAGCCTTCGTCAAGTTTGAGTATGTCGATGGTTCTGAAGTTGTTGTTGGAGATGAACGTGGAACACTCACAATGCTAGGAACTGAGGAGGTACTTTGTAAATATCAATTTATATTTGAGTGAAACTAGAATTTGTTTGTTTTTAATTAATGGTCATTATAGCATTTTTATATTTGTTAATTTAGAAAATAGTTACTCATAAGTCATCATTCATCTTTCACAGTTAAATATTTATAATTCACCTCCAACTATATTGATAATTGATATATTAGAATTGTTTAGTTATGTAATTTTCTTTCTTTGCAGTTTGAGGTTGATCCGGATGACTACATCGTCTGTGTAGAAGGTTACCATGAGAAAATATTTGGGGTAGAGACAGAAATCATCACGTCTCTTACGTTCAGGACATACATGGGAAAAACCTCTCAGCCATTTGGAATCAATTCGGGGACAAAGTTTGTGCTCCAAGGTGGCAAAATCATTGGATTTCAGGGCCGTTCTTCCGATGTTTTACACTCTCTCGGTGCCTATATTTCTCTGTCGACCACTCCAAAATTACAGGGAACGTGGATGAAGGTATACGTACAAATTTTAAATAGTCAACACAATACAAATTTATAAAGAGTTTAACTGGTTACGTAAACTAATATCAAGAGTATTAGACTAAGGGAAAACTAAGATGACTTTAATTACTATTAATTATATGCATGTAACGTTGATGAATTTACTAAAATATTGTGCCATGCTCTTACTAATCTTACCCCTACAATATCTGTAAAAGTAATATATATTTATTAACGTTATAATTAAGGTGGGGCAAGAAGGAGAGGCTCCAGGGCCAAGATGCTCACATGCCATAGCACAGGTTGAAAACAAGATTTACTCTTTTGGTGGGGAGCTCATACCAAACCATCCCATCGACAAAGAGCTTTATGTCTTTGACCTCGAGACGGGAACTTGGTCCATTGTTCCAGCCACCGGAGATGTTCCCCACCTCTCTTGCTTAGGCGATCATATGGTGTCTGTTGGAACAACACTCTATGTCTTTGGAGGCCGAGACGCTTCTCGCCAATTCAACGGTTTCTATTCGTTTGACACAACCACAAACGAGTGGACTCTGCTAACTCCGGTAGAAGAAGGACCCGCTCGTCGGAGCTTCCACTCCATGGCAGCAGATGAGAGCAACGTCTATGTTTTTGGCGGAGTGGGTGCTAAGGAGCGGCTCAAGACCCTAGGAGCATATAACATCGTTGATCAGACCTGGGTGCAATGTTCGACCCCTGAAGAGTCCTTTAGCATAAGAGGAGGAAATGGCCTAGAACTGGTGGATGGGAAACTTTGGGTTGTTTATGGATTCAACGGAGATGAAATGAATGATGTTCATTACTATGATATTGCCGAAGACAAGTGGACACAAGTGGAAACATTCGGTGAGAAGCCTTGTGCGAGGAGCGTTTTCGCTAGTGCAGTTATTGGGAAATATATTGTGATATTTGGAGGTGAAATGGCGATGGATCCACAAGCTCACGTGGGTCCAGGTACATTGACTGATGGGACATTTGCGTTGGATACTGAGACATTGGAGTGGGAGAAGTTAGATACTTTAGGTGACGTGGAGGACACTCCGACTATCAGGGGATGGACGGCTTCCACCACTGGGACCATTGATGGTCAAACTGGACTTTTGATGCTTGGTGGCAAAGCTCAAACTAATGACCGGTTTGATGACTTTTTCTTTTATGGAGTTGATTCTGCCTAAACACTTCGACCGCTGTGTGATAATGAAATGAGCCTTTATGGTTATTTGTTTGTGTGTTTTGAATTGTGTGATGCAATAAGTGAGGATCATGATACCACATGTTCATGATTCAGTATCTGTTTTCTTTCCTTTTCCTTTTCATATGAAGAAGCTTGTCCATTTCATTTTTATATGTTGTGTTTGGTTCATGTTTTACCCAATAAATTGTTTGTTTTTCCACACAATTCATAAAAAAGAAGAAAATGTGAGCCATAGTTGTAAGAATATTTATATTCTATGTGGCCTATCTTACGGTTTAATTATAAAGATTAAATTTATATAAAATTAATAATTCTAATATAAAAGACGACACCGTGATGGACCAGTTTCGATTAATGACTTTAGAATCTGGGTGTATTGATAACCCTCCTTATTACCTTATTAAAACATTACACTACAAGAAAACATGCCAAAATCTGACCAGAGAAATCGACGGATTTAAAATCAACGGAAAGTCGATGGAAGAGAGTTCTTTAGATTATCTAAGAATGCAAAGAACGAGTTCTTTCGCTGGATTATTCAGAAGGTCCAATTCCCCGATGGATACACATCTAATATGAGAAATTGTGTTGATATCGAAGAGGGAAAGTTCATTGGTATGAAAAGTCATGATTGTCATGTGGTGATGCAATGCTTTCTCCCTTTTGCTTTTGAGCATCTCCTTCCAACATATGTTCACGAAGCCATTGGAGGTATTAATTAATTTATTTTCTTGCAATTTTGTTATATGTTTGAATTATTGATTATTTATAACGTCTTCTCAAATTTCAATGGTTGGAGCATTCTTTCCGGATATTAGCTGAAGGACACTTACCGCGGATGGTATTTCCACATTACAGATGAATATACCGAAGATCTTGTGCGATTTGGAGAAGATTTTCCCACCGTCATTCTTCATTGTTATGGAACATCTAACCGTCCACCTTCCTCGTGAAGCATTAGTAGATTGACCGGTTCAATATCTGTGGATGTACCCTTTTGAGAGGTATATGTTTCACTTGAAGAAGAAGGTCAAAAATCTCATATTAGATGTGTATCCATCGGGGAATTGGACCTTCTGAATAATCCAGCGAAAGAACTCGTTCTTTGCATTCTTAGATAATCTAAATGCAGGAATTGAAAATCTCCCATCACCCGCAAATCCAATCTAGACTTCAAATTGTCTTTAGTTTTTCCTTGGACATTAAGCACGGTGTTCGTAATGTTGTCGAAGAAGTTCTTGTCAACACGCATGACATCTAGATTATGTCTCAACAAATGTGTTGTCCAATAAGGCAATTCCCAAAACATGCTTTTCTTATGCCAATTATGATTCTCTCCGTAACTATCATAATGGCTATGTCCATTCCCACAAACATTAGCATCATTGGTCATCTCGAAACCAAATTCTAGCAACTGCTTCAGTAGATCATTGCCATCTAATTCTTTTGGTGGACCTTCAACACATCTCTTCTTTGTGAACAATGTAGTTGATTGACGATAAGGATGATTTGTGGGCAAAAATATTTGGTGACAATAAAACCAACATGTTTTCCTTCCATTCGTCAGCTGAAATGAATTGGTGTCATCGTTACAATATGGACATGATAGTCTCCCGTGAGTTTTCCATCGTTATAACATGACATACGCTAGGAAATTTCTTATCGTCCACATTATAACAGCACGCATCTTGAAATTTTGTTTTAGCGACACATCATACACCTCCTCCCCAAACTCCCATAACGAGTTCAACTCATGTATCAATGGCTGCAAAAATACGTCAAGTGCTTGTTTCGGATGCTCTGGCCCAGGTACAAGAGCAGAGAGAAATAGAAACTCTTGGTTCATACACCAAAATGGCGGCAAGTTGTAAGGTGTCACGATGACTGGCCGTAGAGAATACTGTCTACCATGCTTCCCGAATGGGCTGAATCCATCTGTACTTAATCAGAGATACACATTTCTTCTCTCGCATGCAAAATCCAGATAAGTAGACTGAAAATAATGCCAAGCTTTGGCATCAGAAGGATGTGTAATCTCTCCATCAAATCTATGCTCAGCATGCCATCTCATTGCCGCATCTGTTCTCTCAGACTGATACAATCTCTTTAGCCGTTTTGTTACTGGCATATACCACATCCTCTTGTAAGGCACTGAAATNTGCGGCAATATCGACAAGTTGTCCGGTTTTCGTCTTCTCTCTAATAAATCATACAATTTTTGATACCAACGTCTATAACCTGATACGGCAATCCAAGTCCAGAAACAAGTTTTTGTATCTCGTAATATGAACTTAGAGCATTGTTTTCCTCTGGCAATATATCCTTCAATAAATTGGTTATTGCGTCAACTGCATCCTCAGGAAAATTATAGTCCTTCTTTATCCCCATCAACCTACTTGCAGATGATAAAGGCGAATGGCCATCTCTACATCCTCTATATAATGACTCATTCGATGCTTCTAGCATATCAAAAAACTGTCGCGCTTCTACATTAGGTGCTTCATTCGAAACTTGCACCGATTCTATATTCTCTCATTAACCATTTGAATCGTATGTGCCCCAAAATCTAATTACGTTCTAGGTTCCTCTATCCTATCGGCCAATTCCACGCTACCGCTACTACTAGCAACAATATCTGGTCGTTCTCCATGTAAATACCAAATCTTATAACCCGACATAAAACCATTCATATATAAGTGTTTCCATACTATATCTATCCTAATATTTCTAGAATTCCAACATAAAGAACATGGACATTTTAACTTAAGACTGTTTGGTTTCCGAGGTTTTCGACATGTTAATTCCATGAACTCTATAACACCATTTGCATATTCCTCGTTCAAAAGATTTGTCTCGGGATTCATCCGTTCACCATCCATCCATGATCAAAAATAAGGTGGAGTGGACATTTTATAAGTTTGTTTGTGAAGTTGTGAATTTGGGAATGGGAGGGGTGCTTTATTTATAGTACTAAATATCGACGGAAATCCGACGGTTTTCCGTCGATACCTACGAATATAGCCATTTGACAACGGCTAAAAACGGTCACATTCAAACGGGTAAATTTGGTCCCAAAAACTGACAGAAAATCGACGGATTGAGTCCATATAATTGACGGGTTCTTGTAACATCTAACCGTCCACCTTCCTCGTGAAGCATTAGTAGATTGACCGGTTCAATATCTGTGGATGTACCCTTTTGAGAGGTATATGTTTCACTTGAAGAAGAAGGTCAAAAATCTTAGCAGAGTAACGGGTTCTATTGTCGCACAGAGCATCAACGAAGAAGCTACAAATTTTGCAGAATATTATTTTCCAACAAATGTTCGTACGAAAAGCTGAAAAACTTCTCGACATGATGACGGTAGAGAACATCCTACGTATCCCGCTTACGTACCAAGTGTTTTCCAGAAAATTGGACGACTAAGCGGAAAAGAAAAGACTCACCAACTTACGGAGCAGGAATGGAGACATCTACATACATATATCCTCACTAATTGTGAAGAGATGTTTGACTATGAAAGGTAAATTGACTTGCAAACATTATTTTTTTAGATTGTGGGCTATAACTTTTATATCTTATAACCTTGTAGGATATACTTAGCGATGGTCCGTGGTTACTTTCCGCATAAATCTGAAGCCGAAGTAGATGCTCTTAAAGAGGAAGAGTACTACAAGTGGCTACAATATTTTGTAAGTGTGTGATTATATGCAAATTAGTTAAACCATTTAATTTCATTTGTTTCTAATTAATGTGAATTTTACATATGTTTGAGAGGAAACAAGTATTGGTCGGATTATTCCGACATGGTTGATCGAACTTGTGAGAGGTCCCAACAACATTGTCACGTCCTACCCAAGATATTGCACGAGAGGATTCGCTTTCAGGGTTCAAGATTTAGATAGGGGAGGAAAACATTAGACCATGGTATATCGTCTACCTCCAGAGACCTTGTGTACTACAACATCCTTCGAGAGATATTGGAGATCCGTTACCCAGGGATGTTGAACTTGAGATGTGTGGTCTTCATGTGTGATTGATATGATACAACCGACGGTAGAGGTGTCAACGTAAGAAAATTTGGCGTGACTTCGATCAATTTCCGTAGGAGACTTGGAAAATATGATTCTTTCATCCTCGCCACACAAGCAGATCATGCATAATCTTGGTATTTGAAAAAATATTTTAATTGAAAAGTGTTTAACATATATATTCAACAATTGTGCAGGTATCTTACATCACGTCACGTAGAGCTAGGAACAATCCTTGGATAGTGGTAACGTAAATAAATCCCAGGCTAATGATAGAAAGCGTTTCTGAGCATAGCCCGTTACAACCAACTGACAATGGTTTACTAGATGAGATTCAACCTTCTATGGAAGTCAATCTTGTGGTCGACTTCAGCAGATTCAATGATTTAACTGCTGGTATACATGACGTGAAGACGAGTCCGGTGACGAATTTGAAGATGATACAGATTCTACTTCATCCGACTGTTCATCAGCATCCGAGTAGGTTTTATCTAACATGTTTTGGATTTCTTATTTTATATTTTCTGTTTTTGAGAGATATTTTTGAATATTTTTAACTTTATGCATATTTTAGAATATTATTAACCCCCAAAAAAATGTGTTTACATACCATATTCATGTGAAAAAGCAGTAATATCCAAAATTATGATAGAAAGTTTTGATTTTTATAGTTCACAAAAGAAAAATTTTGGATTTTTTAGAGGGAAGAACATAGATTTTTAGAGAGGGAAACTTGAAAAGTGTTGGATTTGGGATTTGGGGTTTGATTTTTTTTTTTTATTTTAAAGAAAATCGATGGATTATCGACGGAGATGTCGATTTTCGTCGAAAATTTTACCGCGTTTCATTTTCCCAAAATTTTTGGAATCCGCGAAATTTGATTTTTTTCAAAACCAAGGTACAGTCGTCGATAATCCGTCGATTTTTTAAAAATCAACGGATTATCGACGACCCCGTCCGTCGATTTTTTGGGTTATTAAGAAAACCATAAGCCTCTTCTTCTCCCCCATTTTCACTCAAACAAGGCGATTTGGAGGAGAGAAGAGGCTTCATTAATCCGATTTTGAGCAAAAAATGGGTGAAAGAAACTCAGTGTAAGTTTCCCTAACTACTTTTAAGCTTATTGTGTTGATTTTGTTGCATTTTGAACGGTTAGTTTAGGGTTTTTAGGAATTTTTGAGGATTTTAGAAACTTGAGAGATTTTGGTAAAAGTTTATGCTTTTGATGGATTTAGGATTGTTTAGTGGATGTATAATTGTTTGATTGAGTTTGATTTGTACTGTGGATTGAGAAATTTGATGAATTTAGGAATGTTCGTTTTTTAGAAAGTTTAGGAATTTTGGGAAAATGTGATTTTGTTGATGAATTTAGGAATGTTAGGGTTTTTAGAAAGTTTTGGGATTTAATGAATTTTTTGAACTTTTGATGGATTTAGAAATGTTACGGTTTTTAGAAAGTTTTGGAGTTTAATGATTTTTGTAAAAATTTTGAGAATTTTAGAAAGTTTAGAAAGTTTTGTCTTTTTATAAAGTTTATAAGAATTGAAGGGTTTTTTTAGAAATTGTGTGTTTTAAGGGTTTTTTTTAGAAATTTTGTTAATTTTGAAGGAATTTAAAAAATTTTGTGTTTTTATAAAGTTATGTAAATGAAATTTACATATTAAATATAAGATATAAATTATATAAAAAGTTATATAATATTTATATTTAATGTTAAAAATTTTATCCATATTAAGTATTATTTTTTATTGACCTTAATTTCAGTAATTACAGTCTTTTCACTTACTCCGTGGGGACGAGACAATTCAACCCCCGGGGGGATATTGCGAGGTCTTCCTCTACACCGGAGTCTTCCTCGATACCTTCCGACACTCATGTGCCAGAATCTGATATACCTCCCCAGCAGCCACATAGGTTGACATTAGATGAGTTCTTGGTCCAACCGGGACATGAGCGTTTGTCGTATTTGGATCCAAGTGGTGCGGAGGGGACGACGTGGTTTCCGTCTTCAGATAATGGGATCACGAAGTGCATCAACTCTCTGATGCAAAGTATTCTTCCCAAACCGTATGAGAAGTTTACAAACTTCCCTCCGGAGGATAAGGAATTTTGGTTATACTATTTCGCGGTGAGAAATTTTTTTAAATATTAACTTACATTTCAACTGGAGTCCTGCCTTGACCCCTGAAGTGCGGATGGAGTTCAGGGCTAGAGCGGCGAAGACTTACTCAAAACACATGTATACTTGGAAGGAGGCTTAGTACAAGACCGGACATAAGCACACACACATGCCTGGAGGTCTCATTTCGCAATTCATAGAGTATTGGGAAAAAGAAGAGACGAAAAAAAGTCGCAGAAGAACTCAAATAACCGGAAAAGCGACCGGGACGGTATGGGATATCGACTAGCAACGCTGGTGTTAGAAGTTCGTTCACACGACAGGGTGATCAGGTATAATTTAAAACTTCAATCTAGTAATTTTTTGTTATTTATTTAATACCACCTAACTTTTATTTCTTGAACAGTGGGCTAAGACCGGCCACGAGTCGTCAGCCCTTGATATTATAGCAGATCTCCACACTAACAAGGGAACTGGACAAGTTCAGGATCCGCTGGCTCGGGAGGTTCTCGACAACTCTAGAAGGCATATCGAGGAAATCCGGTCTACTCAGGCATCTCAAGGGGGAAACGACGAGATCCCCTTGAGGCGGTATATTATGTAGTTTTTCAGGTAAATAATATTTAAATTTAATTATATATTATTGCATATTATTGATACTAATAATTTTTTTCTTATTTCAGACTACGAAGAAGTCCAAAGGCTGGACTTACGGGTTCGGGAACATGGCTTCTTATTGCTTCCCAAGATCAGGACCCCGAGGTTCAACGGCTCATTATGAGGAGTTGAGAAGGAAGAACAAGGAGATGGAGAGAATGAAGATGTAATTGGATGCACAAGGGAAGCTGATAGAGGAGATGAAGGCTTTGCAAGCAGAGCGCGACGCTCAACTGGAGCGTGAGATGGAGGCGATGCGGGCGAAAAAAGATAGGATGGACGAGTTCATGAGACGTTTTCAGGAGTAGAATAATATTTTTATCGTTTTGTATAATTATAATTTCTGGATTTTTAGAATATTTTGAATTTTTATGAATATTTTAATTTAAATTTAAATTTTAGTTTTAATTTTATAAATATTCTCAATTTTTTAATTTTAATATTTTTTCAATTTTCTCTTTAATAAAAAAAAAATTTATCCGTCGATAATTCATCAATCGTTTTTTAAAGGATCCATTGATAATCCGTCGATAATTAGCGATGGATTATCGACAGCATATTATCGACGAATTATAGAAGGATATATAAAACCGACTACCTACAATCGACCAACCGTATCCGTCGATAATTCGTCGATTTTGCCCATTTTTGATGGAAAATCGACAGATATGCCCGTCGGTTTTAGCGTGTTTTCTTGTAGTGTTATAGTTAAAACATTATATATATATATATAATATGTTGTGGTGGTTTTTTTCCGAAAGGATGCACCCTTTCATTTAATATATATATATATATAATTAAAATAAAGGGTGTGTGTAAGAAATGTTACAGAATAGTATCAGAAACAGAAAAGAAAAGAGAAACACATAAAGGAAAATAGAGAGATGTTTGATTTCTTATCCTTCAAAAGGAATCATTAAGGGTTAAGGCGGAAGACATGAGAACATCAATTGAAGTATTGAATCCACATCCAAATCAAAACATGAATCAAGGGATTAGATTTCATAATAGAAAACATAAAAACAGTTTACAATAGTTGTATTAAACTTATGAAAGATACAAGAGGTTACTTATATACACAACCCTCTCACTCAAAACTTAACAAACTATTAACAGCTCTTGACTAATTTTTAATAGAATCTTTATGACCTATTGACCTCTAAGACCCTCCCTCGAGCTAAAATGGTCAAGGAAAAAGATAGTGTCTTGAAAAATGATAACGGCGAATAAACTTTTTGATAAATATATATGGAACTGACTTTGTGATAATGTCAATAAGTTGATTGGGCTTTGTAACATGAAGCATATTTAAGATGGCAGCCTAGTACTTAACCCTAACCACATGCTAATCCAAGTAAACGTGTTTGATGCTTTCATAAAACATATAATTGCAAGTTCTATCATTTCTTTTTATGGCAAACATTTTTTTTAAGTCTTGTACTTATGTTTTAGAAATGGAGTTGATGGTGAAACTTCGGACTTGCAAGCGATGTATGAAAGACGTATTTATTGAAGAATTTGTCAACAAGTCCAGGTGAAACAAAATTTTATACGTGGAGTCATGTTCGTTTTCATGCACCATTTTTCGATAATTTTTCTATTTATGTGCAATTGATATTTCATATCTTCTTAAACTTTAGGATGTTTGTCAAGTAATTTACTGTCAACATATTCCATACCAAGAAAACAAAGGCTAAAATGATAGACAAATCGCTAACACCTTTTGTCAGTTTACTTACCAACGGATTTCCGATAGAATAGTGACCGGAATATACCCCGTCGTTTAATAGAGATGGAACAGCATATGCATCAATTCATGCAACAATACATGCGACATCCTCCCTTACCTCCGTAGTAGTTTGAAATATTTTATGTTTTTAAAGATATTTGTATTATATTTAATTTTCGTTCATTTAATTCAATTTCCTATTAAATTAAATTTCAAATATAAAACAATTATAAAAATACATATTCCGTCACAGTAATCCAACGAATAACCGATGGACTATATTGACGGTGTTATGACGGTATTTTTGCAATGGAATACCGGTGGAAGTCAGAAAAATCGACGGAATGATACTGATGTCTCTGCATTTTAGTGGTTTTAAGAAATCATTCACCACCATTTTAGGTTATTTTAGATGTTAATATGTTGCATTAGTAGGTCTTTATTAGTAAATTTGCATTTTTAGGGAATTCTGGATTAGAATACGCATACATGCACATTTCAGAGATTTTTCAAGACTTTCAGAAGTTTTCAGAACATTATAGAAAATTTGGAGAAGGAAAGAGAAACGCACGAGACGGAACCAAAGAAGTTTTCATCAAGCCAAGGAAGTCTTCAACTTGATCACATGCCAAGTCACATCGGCCTTGACCACAACATCTTCATCGAGCCGAATCATCACCAAGCCAGCTCGATCATGCCGAAGCCAAACTGATCGAGCCAAGTGTTCATCACATTGAGCAGGACTTAACCACGCATACAACCGGTCTCTATCACCCGAAGCACACCTGACTCGATCTCCTACCTTGACCAAGACTTTGTCTTCGCGTCTTTTGGCTCGATCACATCCCTCGAAGTTACCACGTCAAGCTAAGCTCAATTCCACCCCGCGTGTAACACCCCCGATCACGACTAGAAAGGGAGTGTCACATTGATTCTATACTTAGGAGAATTATCCGAGGTTCGAAACGAATCTTAAACCTCAAACAAAATGACTAAGTACAAAATCCCGTCTTAACGCCATTAAAGGCTTGCCAACCCAAATGACGCCAAGCCGTTAGTATAGTCTGGACAAGAAAATGTATCATACGAAACCACATTTATGTTAAACATAATTCTTTTATACATAAAACATGTATAAGCATATAATACAAAAGTTTGGGCCAGAGCCTAACGCCGGAAACTATACATGTATAAACGTACATGTACAACCAAAACATATATTTTACAAAAGACCAATCAAACTACACCGGAAACCTATTGTTCCTCTAGTCCCTCTAAGTCCCCTTACAGTTTCCTGGAAAAGAGAGTGAGACGTGAGCAACTACTAAGCTCAGTGAGTTCGGTCTGGAACCTGCACCAATAATTCCCCAATATTACCAAACATACAATACAATCAACAAGCATGAGTTAGACCGTTTTAATGCTTAAGTTTTAATAGTACGTTTTAATTATTAATTTCTTAGCGTTTGATATCCTTAACAAACCACCAAACCACTCGACACCATCTCTATCACTTGAAACCACAAAGGCTTAACAAGTGAAAATGGTTCGATCACTCATACTGGCACCATCTCAATCACAACCCACAAGTGACAATTGTCCGACCACAACCATCGACACCATCTCAATCACTCCACAAGTGACAATGGTTCGATCCACAAACTACACAAATCATTTGACACCATCTCAATCAATTGAAACCAGAAAGGTTTAACAAGTGACAATGGTCCGACCACAACCATCGACACCATCTCAATCACTCAACAAGTGAAAATGGTTCGATCCACAAACCACAAAAACCCACACAAATCCACAAGGCATATCAACCCGCTTAGTTAATTATCCTTACGTTTTTAATGCATGATTAAAATTAATTCCAATATCATTCTAACTCCCAATTCACCCTACATGCAAACCGTATAACTTAACCTACCATCAAACAATCACATACACATCACGACACACAATAAGGATTCACGAATTCTCTCTTTTGCAGTTCAAACAAGAACCGCAACTCACCTTAACTACGTTTGGTTTTGGTTCGGTTGAATGGCTTAAGGCTGATCCGAGAGTGATCTACGACAGATTCGGATTCTCCTATACAAATTTATCCGTGTGTGATCAAGACAGGTTTGGATTCTAATTTCTTCAGAGCTTTTCTAAGGTTCCATTTTTGTGTGTAAAAATGAAGGGTCTTGGGCTGTTTTTATAGAGTGGGAGTAAGCTGGTGGTAGCAGCTTAAGTTTCTTCTAAGGAATGAAATCAAGGTGGTTTCGAGCTGTGTGCTTCACCAACCAGCTCGAGTGCTTGTGTCCAACACATGCTCACAAAAACCCAACACTCACCCAACACACGCCCACACAATCTACTCACAAGCTTAAGCTGCTCAATGAGCATCCTAAGCAAGCAGCCATGCTGCTTACTCAGCTGTAACAAGCATACACAGAACGGTCCAGTCATTGGTTCCTCGGCTCGGGACGTACTCATGAACTGATCAGACTGCGGTCTTTCCCGACCAGCTTAAGATACTTGAATCGTGAGTTAACTCAAATTAAATGGTTATTTAGTTTTCTCGGGACTACTAGTTCACCCAACTAGTAAGGTTAACGCCCATAATGGTTCTCAATACGTCCATTCCGCACATTCTTTCAAAGTTTTTGTGCGGGTCACTACAACAACCATGGGACATCATCAATTGAACAATATCCACTGGACATCATCCACTGAATACCATCCACAAAACATCCACTGAACATTATCCATTGCACATCATCCCCTGAACACTATCCACAGAACATCATCCACAAAACATCATCTACAGAACACTATCCACAGAACATCGTCCACTGAACATCATCCACAGAACATCATCCACTGAACACCATCCACATAACACCTGCCCGATACTCTTTTCNCCCCCCCCCCCCCCCCCCTTATTAGAATTCGTCCCGAATTCTAAAGGTTTATGATCCTTAAGATTCTTCGAACAACTCAGGATATTGCGCTCTAAGCTTCTCTTCGTCTTCCCACGTAATTACAACTCTGTGTTGTTTTCCCCAAAACACTTGGACTTGCGAGATATTTCGGTTCTTTAACATTTTCTCTCGCCTTTCTCCAATTCTTATAGGTCCTTGGGGATAAGTAAGATTTGTTTGAAGATCTTCAACTCTTTCTGGTTCAATATCGTTTGGATCTCGAATATGTTTCCTTAACATCGATACATGGAATATCGGATAAAGTGCCATGTCCGAGGGAAGTTTTAATCGATAGGCTAACTCTCCAACTCTTCCAAGTATTCGATGAAGACCAATGAATCGTGTAGCTAGCTTCCCAACTTTTCGGAATTGGTCTTTTCCTTTTTGTGCTGCGACTTTTAGGTACACAAAATCTCCTACTTCGAATACAAGTTCCCTTTGGTTTTGATCGGCATATTTATTTTGACGATCTTGAGCTTTTCGCATATTTTCTTGAGCCGTTTGAATCTTTTCTGTGGTCATCTCCACTATATCCGGTCCAAACTCTCGTCTTTCTCCAACTTCCGTCCAACATACAGGTGTTCGACATGGTCGTCCATATAGTGCTTCATAGGGCAGCATGCTGATACTTACGTGGTAGTTATTATTGTACGAAAACTCCACTAATTGTAAGTGTTTTCCCACGTACCGGCCCAATCAAGCATGCACAATCGAAGCATATCTTCGATAGTTTGTATAGTACGCTCGGTATGACCATCTGTTTCAGAATGAAAAGCCGTACTTATATGAAAGTCTGTACCCAAGGCTTGCTGAAAATCTCGCAAAAATTATGCGGTAAATCGTGGGTCACAACCCGACACAATGTTTGCTGGAACTCCTTGAAGTCGGACTATCGCCTTTATGTAGAGTTCAACTAGAGTCACAAATTTATCCATCATTTTCATGGGTAATAGATGAGCAGTTTTTGTTAGTCGGTCGACCACTACCCAAATCGAGTCATTCCCTCTTTCGGGAGCGGTCGTAAACTGTAATGAAGTCCATAGCAACTGCTTCCCATTTCCATTCGGGAATAAGTAAGTTCTGTAATAATCCTCCGAGCACTTGATGCTCGACTTTTACTTGCTGACGTGTTTGACATTGTGCTACTCACTTTGCAACTGAGCTCTTAATTCCTGGCCGATGGTAGTACCGTCGAATATCTCGATACATCTTAGTACTACCCGGATGGATACTAAGTAAGGAATGATGAGCCATCCTTAGAATTTCTTCTTGCAGGCTATGACTCGAATGATTCGTTAGATGATATTCGCTAACATTCATTTGGTATGGAGCGTTTAACTCATCTATTTGTTGTTCTCAGATTCGTTGAATGAGGCCAACTTGATTAATTACATGAAGTCCTAACGGCTTACTACTTTCTCCTTCTAATGCCGTTATTTCCACCATCTTAGATTCACTTGCCAAAGCTTCCAAATCGGTAACCACATTAGCATGCGTTCTTCGACGACTCAACGCATCCGCCACAACGTTAGCTTTCCCAGGATGATAAAGGATCTTAAGATCATAATCTGCAACGAACTCCATCCACCTTCTTTGTCTTAAGTTCAAATCAGGTTGAGTAAAAAATACTTAAGACTTTTGTGATCAGTTTGGACTTCCACTTTTTCGCCGTATAAGTAAGATCTCCAAATCTTAAGCACAAAAACTACAGCGGCGAATTCCAAGTCATGGGTTTGATAATTCTCTTCATGCTTTCTTAACAGTCGCGATGCATATGCAATCACTCTATCGCTTTGCATTAATACACATCCCAAACCCACTTTCAAAGCATCTGTATAAACGGTGAAAGGTTTGCCTGGTTTCGGCAAGGATAATATAGGTGATGAAATTAACTCTTGCTTTAAGCGAGTGAACGCTTTTACCACTTCTTCGGTCCATTGGAAATTTATTCCTTTTCCAGTTAATCAAGGTAAAGGTTTGACCATACTCGAGAATTTCTTCACAAACTTCCTATAATAATCGGCTAGACCAAAAAAGCTCCTCACTTCCGTTGCGTTCTTTAGTTGCAGCCATTCTGGCACTACTTTGATCTTTTCTGGATCGGCGGAGACTCCTTCTTTGGACACTTGGTGGCCCAAAACTCTGATCTCTCTTTTCCAGAAATTACACTTGCTAAACTTAGAAATTTTTTTTTGACTTCTCAAATGTTCCAACACCAATCTTATATGCTTCTCATGATCTTTGGCACTACTCGAGTATATGAGAATATCATCAATGAAAATGATGACATAATCATCTAAGTATTCTTTGAACACTCCGCTCATGAGTCTCATGAAGGTTGCTGGTGCATTAGTCAATCCGAATGGCATCACAACAAACTCATAATGTCCGTAACGCGTTCTAAAAGTGAATTTTTCTGGATATCCGTATCAGGAAATGGGATTTGATGATATCAAGATACTAAATCTATCTTGGAGAACCAACTTGCGCCTTGTAGTTGATCAAGCAACTCATCGATTCTCGGTAGCGGGTACTTATCCTTAATAGTTACGTTATTGATCCCTTGATAATCAATACATAATTGCATGCTTCCGTCTTTCTTTTTCACAAACAGAACTGGAGCACCCCATGGCGATGAACTTGGTCGAATAAAACCCTTGCTCATAAGATCTTCTAATTTTTTCTTTAATTCTGCAAGTTCTATTGGAGCCATTTGATATGGTTCCTTTGCTATTGGAGATGCACCGGGTTCAAGAGTTATGGTGAAAGGATCATTCCAAAATGGCGGTAATCCTACCAAGGGTTTAAATACATCCAGGAATTCTCTTGCTATAGGAATTGTCTCCAGACGCTTTTCCTTTTTCGAAACATCTTCGATCGTGGTCAAGGTTACGAGATAAACTTCTCAATCATCTAACTCTTTTTCCATCCTTAGAGCCGAGATGAGTGATATTCCACTACTTGGACATATCCCATTATAGGAAATTAGTGGACCGCTACCATCCTTCAAGGTAATATGGCCCTTCCCGCAATCTAGGTTTGCTTGATACGTCGATAACCAGTACATGCCCAAAAATACTTCATTCTGATTCGTAGAAGTAACTAACAGATTCACCTGAAATGTCTTCTTCTCTATTTCGACCGGTACTCCGACCATACAATTACCGGCTTGAAGGATTTCGTTACCGGGTGTTCTAATGGGCACACTAACCTTTATACTAGTAAAGGTCCCTACAAGACTCTCGATGACCATGTACCAGTCACAATAGATGATTGGAGGAAGATCAGTACTGAAATCAAAACAGTACTTTGAAAATCAATGCAAGTGTATTATGAGACTCTTAAATTTTAGCATGATTGTACATAGTTAGATATGTGTGTAATGGTTTGATGACTCATTTGAATGCAGACGAGGTTTGACGTCGATCAAGACTTCCAAAAGGTTTCTATACTTAAGAATATGGGCTGTTTGTGGAGGGCATCCAAATCAAGGCTTGTAAAATAAGTCAGAACAGCTAAGACGAACCAAGAGAGGATGAATATGCGGCCGAAGAATATTACACTTACAGATTGGCGTAAATTTGTTAAAGATAAGACTAGGATAGCTTTTAAGATAATCATACTAATGTGTTTTACATCTATATAGTGAATATTATTAGTGACCATTATTTGTTAGGTTGTGAGTGACTCGTACAAAGAAAGAAGGCTTACTCAAATTCCTTATACATGTAGCCGTAAAGGAATGGTTAGGTTGGCTGAAGAAATGATATGCCTATTACATATGCATAAATGAATTTTAATTTTGTTCTGACTAATGCTGAAAATATACACAGAAAGCCGATAGTTCAGAACCTTCTGAAGTGACACGGCTGAAAGTGTGGGTTAAGTCTCGTACCAAAAAGNTTTGTATGTGATCAGATGTTTACTCATGCTATGCAAGTAATTATGTATATTATATAATAGATAATAACTAAACAATGTTTAATTATTGTAGAAGAAGGCGGCTGAGATTGTTGAGGGTAATTCTCAGGCCATCTCACAAAATCAAAATGAAGATAGTCTCACTCTAATTTTGGGAGCTGAAAATCCTGCTAGGATAAGAGCTATGGGTAGAGGGATGACTATGTCTAAGATAGTCTGCCTTCAGCTGAAAAACAAATGTATAGAAGATATGAAAGAAAAGCAGTGTCACTTGCTTAAGAAAGTGAATGAGTTACAAGAAGAGCTTGCACTATTGAAGGGACAAGTTAATGAAAGCTAAATATAATAATAATGTTTAATATAAGTGTTATTCTTTATAATTGTTCTAAATTTGATTTTAATATAGCGAAACCAGAAGGTGAAGTAGGAGAAAATTCAGCAGCAAGAGTAAAAATTGATTTATTTTTTCAATCATAATTATATACATTTTTTGTTACTTACAGAGCTGACTTTGCTTTTATATTTTTCAGAGTGTAAACAAGAAACTGCTAACTAAGTGTGTGTTGTTTGATTGGTGTGGAGATGAGTCAATAGTTGTGAGGGGCTTTTTTTATCTTTTGATCCAAAAGAGTTGATGAATAACATCCCTTTAGGTCCAGACTCAGTTAAGGTTTTGGTCGAGTCTGCTTTCATAAAAGAAGCATTTCTTTGGAGACCTACAACCAACATGTGCACAACTGAGCAAGCTATTGGGAAAATGATTGTGTGGCCTAAAAATAAGTGTTTGATTGCAGAAACAGAAGAAGATGCAATTAGGGTAAATAATGATAACTTACTTTTTCAATTATTGTATTAAGTAATGTTCCGTAATCGTAATTTTAAATTAATACAGAGTCCCTCCAAATATGCTATGAATAAGTGAAAACTTTTAAGGTGGTACACACGAAGTCAAGAAGTGGTTGCTGAAGGTGGTTGGCGGTGTAAAGAACCAAATTCAGTGGTTAATGGTATTCCTCTAGGACCAAATACAGTGAAGGTCTTTGTGGACGTGGTAGTAAAACGAGACACATTTCTTTGGAGACTATCTGCAGAAGTGACTTGCCTCGAGGAAGCTGCCATGTATTTTGTAGCTTGGCCTTTGAATAGAGTTGTCTTCGCAGACGGCTATATTCGAATAGATGAGACAAATCCTACAAAGACCACAAAACCAAAATCAACATCGAAGGTACTTATTTTGTATATGTTATGGTTATTTTCTATTTAGGAAAAATCCATTTTGGTACCTGCTACATTGGATGTGTTAATGTGTTCATCTTTGCATGTTGCAAGCTTGTAATACCATAGGTAATAACACCATTCCAACAGGTTAGACAACTACTACGTGTTCAGTTACCAACCATGATTTACCATCAAGNCAGGGTCCAGTTGTCCTCCTCCTAAATGTCCAATGAAATCGAAGAAACCCATTGTGAAAAAAGTAAAACCAACAGACCAATCAGAACCTCGAAGATCAAAGGTACTTTCATTGTGTATGTTATGTTTATAGATTTGTCTTTGAGGTTTATGTATTAATGTGTTCAACTGTCTGCTTATTGACATTTGCTGGTTTTAATTTCCTTCAATGGTATCAGTTTTTGTTTGTTGATAATAATGCATGTGTAATAATTATTTATGCATATTTGGACAGCGCTTTGAAGCTGAAGCTTGGAAGGAAAACCAGAAGTGTAAGATCATTGACATCAATGGAGCGAATGTTGTTGCTGAAGGACGTTGGGTAACTGATGATCCAAACGTACATGTTCACTTTTTTCCACTCGGACCTGATGGAGTAAGGGTGTGGATTGATGTGGTGAGGGAGAACGATGCAGTAGTTTGGAAACCAAATGATGAGATAGAGGTTTTGGTAGATGCACTAGGATCTTCTGTTGCTTGGCGTAAAGATAAAATTGTCCCCTGATTATGGTATAAGTTAAAGACTTATATATTCAATGCTTGGTTCAGTATGTATTGGTTCTCTTATGCAGTATTTTATTGATGTTGGTTCTCTTCATAAACTAAGATTTCATTTGATGGAATCGAATTGAAGTTCAGGTTTAGTTTTATGGAATTCAGTAATCAGAGATAAAATATAGACAATAAATAACAGAATAAATGTGTCATAAAAAAAATTCTATCGCATAAAACAACAGAAAAAATATAGAAAAAGCGTTTATACATTGATATAATAAATAATAAAGTAGCACAAAATAAATGCTATAAAAACAATGGATATGATAGAAATCATTATCAATGTTATCTTATATTATAGTATAAATCCAAACGCTATCTTACCTTACAGAATACTAAAGCGTTTATAAAATATTGCGATAATAGATGAGGACATATCAAAGCTAATAATATTAACGCTATTGTTGAAAACGATATATTATAACATAATATATAAATGCTATTGTTGACACTAATATATTATAACAGAAAATATAAATGCTATCGGAAAAAAACATTTGATAGCAACCAAACTAAAACGCTATCAATAAATTAGATATAACATAGCAATACATTCAAACGCTATTGTAGTGTATTATACGATAGCAGTTTTCGTTAACGCTATAATAAGTGACCGATCTACGATAGTTGATCCAGTCATAGCATTTATTGAAACGCTATGAAAGGTCTTTTATAGCGTTAATCGTGTGCTATCAATGAGACTTTTTCTTGTAGTGAATATTAATGAGGATGAGACTCCGGAGGAGATTGAGATTGATGAGCTTAGACAAGACATGGAAGATGAGTCAATCAAAATCAAAGTGATGAGAGATCTTATTGGAGTTCAAGACTTAAGTGAAAAGAACTTCAAGCTTAAGAGGGACAATGTTGACTTAAGCTTGAAGATAGCTTAAGAGAAAAGGAAGATTTCCTATTTAAGATTAGATAAGATAAGCTTAGGAGATTATCTATATATTTTAGGAGATATCTAGGATATTTAGGAGGTATCTAATCTTATATGTAATCTAATAAGGAATAGGAAATTTGTGATTATATAAGGAGATATCAAAGTTGTGACATAACTTATGAGAGTCTATGGGATTTGAGAGGTTTAGGTTTTGAGAGATTTTCCTAAATCTAATAAAGAAGAGTTATTTCTTTATATGAGAATCTTATTTTTCAATATCTGATACCATGTGAGATTGAATAATGATCGATGTGTATTTCATTAATCGAAGACGGCTAAATAGCCTTGAACTCAACACCATTCTGTTACACAAAATCAGGAAAGATATACAAAATATCTACTCTACAATATAGGAAAAGAATATAAGAGTATATTCTATCACTGAGGAGAACAAAAATTCTTAAAGAAACCTCCACTGAAGAAATAGAAGAAGGATGTTTTGGAGGAAGAAGATAGCGAAAATTATGATAATTCTGACTCTGATGATGTAGAGAGTCTGAAGAACTTGATCAATTTGATGATGGAGAGAAGCAATATGAAGGGTTAGGTTCTTGTGGGTTTTATCTGATGATGATAATGGAGAAGAAAACGATGAAGATGAAAATCTGTTGGGTGATGACTTTCTGGAAGGCAGCGTTTTGATATAGACATATTGTTGTATGGAAGAACAAGAGATTAATACTCAATGTAAAGCACAAATCTCTTACTCACAACGTATAGAGTTTACAATATAAACCACTCTAAAACATCAATGAGCTCAAAAGCTTAGAACAACAGAGAATTTGAGAAAGTTATAAAATCTTCGTGTAATCCCTTCTACTTCGACTTCACCATGATCTATACTCACCAATTGCTCTGTTTCGGTTCTGTTATTCAGTTAAAACCCCTTTAACAGCTTCAACAAACTTTTAAAATCGGTCATCTCTCCTGCTTCCACGTGTCACCCACTTTGCTATATCAAATCCTCCCCATCAAAAGAATCTTTTCCTCAAGGTTCAGTAAAAGTTGGGTATTTATGTATGAAATCATCAAACAATTCCCAAGTAGACTCAGAAACATCATGAGCAAACCATTTCACCAACACCTGAGTAGCTGCTCTCCCTTGTCTACGAATCATCCTCCTTTGTAAAATGAGCTCAGGCTACTTAATCACGATCTCTTGATGAACAGAAGGTAGAGTATAAGATGTTAAAACCTGGCTAATAGCTTCTTTAAGTTGGGACACATGGAACACTAGATGGATTTGAGCCTAATTAGGTAATTGTAGACGATAAGCAGCCTCCCCACACCTTTCTGTAATCTTAAAAGGACCATATTACTTTGGAGCAAGCTTCTGATTAGACCTCATCACCACAAAGCCCTGCCGATAAGGCTGCAACTTAACATAAACCAATGTACCAATAGCAAACTCACTTTCTGTTCAGTGTTTGTCTATAATTTGTTTCATCATGTGTTGTGCCCGCAACAAATGGAACTTCAAGATTAAAATCATATTCTCTCGCTCTTGTAAACTCCTGGCCATTGCATCTACTTTAGATTCACCAGGAATATAAGTTAAATATTGAGGAGGAAGTTGGCCATACACCACCTCATATGTAGTCAACTGTGAAGAAGTATGAAAGGTTGTATTATACCAGAACTCAGCCACTGGAAGTCACTTACTCCACAAATGTGGTTTATCAACACCTATACATCGCAAATACGTCTCCAAACATCTATTAACAACCTCAGTTTCGCCATCACTCTTAGGATGATACGCACTAGAAAACTGAAGTGAAGTTCCCTGTATAGCAAACAATTCTTTCTAAATTTCACTCAAAAATATTGCATCTTTGTCACTTACAATCGATTTGGGAAACCCATGAAGCTTAAATACCTGATCCTGATAAGCCTAAGCAACAGTGAAAGCTGAATAAGGATGAGACAAAGCTATAAATTGAGCAGCCTTACTCAACCTATCCACCACAACCAAAATAATATATTTCCCATTTGATAAAGGAAGTCCTTCAATAAAATCCATAGATAGATCAGTCCAATAGATTAGTCCATATAGTATCAAGAATCTCCAGAGGCTGCAATAATCCAGGAGAAGCAGCAGTATAATACTTGCACCTTTGACACACTTCACAACTTCTGATATAATGTTGAATGTCATTACTCATACCCTTCCAATAGAACAGTCCCCCAACCCTCTGCAAAGTTTCCTCTCGGCCATAATGTCCACCAATTCCAGAACAATGTAACCAGTGTAAGATATCATCCATCAATTTCACATCAGCAGATACCACAATCTTTGTCTTCCTTCTTAACACATTCTGCACCCAACTATATTGTCTCTTCCCATCTGGTTTTTGTTTGAGTAAAGCAATAAGATGTTTCAGTGCCAAATCAGTTTCAGAGCCTGCCTGTATTCTGCACATAAGATCACAATCCAATACAGACATTGCCATGTGTAAAACTTCATATCCTTCTACACGTGAAAGAGCACCAATCACTAAATTCTCCTTTCCTTGTGTATACTGAATCTAATAATAAAACTCCAGCAACTTTGGCATCCATTGTTGTTGAATGAGAGTATTCAATCTCTGTTCCAAGAAGTATTTTAAGCTTCTTTGATCAGTTTTGATGATAAAATGCCCCATCACACTACAAGAAATATTACTATCGATAGCGTCCTAGGATAGCATTTTTGTGTAACTCCTATTGCATATGGACATGAGTTTTATCCATAGCGTTTCATTTTTTGTCGCTATTTTTTCTTTCCCGGGAAAACAAAAATATTGAGGCACGTAAATTACCTTAGTTTCGGCACTTACTATTGCAAATAATATAAAAACGTTATGGTAACTTTTTCAACATAATCAGTTCGATCGATCGACTTAGTTATTTTTCTCTTTCTTCATTATTTTCAGAAGATCTTCAGTGTATGCGTTACTTCGGGACATTGTTGATCTCACAGATTTGAAGCTCCATTGTTTAATCGAGAAGGTATCTTCCTCATATTTGGTTAATTTGCAATGTCATATTGCAAATGTGGAATTTACCTATATACATATTGTTTGATTTCGCTATTTTGATTTCGAGGTATCATCTATATATATCCAGATTTTTTGAATTCGTTAGATGTGGAATTTAGCTAAAAATAACTTTTAGCTAAAATGTTATTTTTTATTCTCAGTTCTGAAATGTTAGTAAGGATGAGAGGAGGCTCTGCTGGGGCCCGTTGTAGTAGACGTAACCAAGGCTTAGAGGCTACACATGCACCAACATGGCATAAAAATGCAGCAAGAGGAACTAAGAGAATAAGTAGTACTGAAGAAGAAGAACCTGTTAATTTGGATCAACATGGGGTAAAAAAATGCTAACAGTGATGAGATTCAAACAAGGAAAAAGAGGTCAAGAAAATATAAGGAGGTTGTTAATCTGTCAAATTCCAATGAGGCAATTGAACCTGAAGAATTAGATAGAGTGGTGGAAGATGTTGAGGGTGAGAATGTAAGACGACTTGAAGATGATCAGAATCAGAGTACTGAACAAAATGACCACGAAAAAAATGAAGATGATGATGGTTTTTCTGATAATGATGACGGTTTTTATGAGGGTGAGAAGGTAATACTTGACGATGAGATAGAATTTACAGAGACACAAGCTCTTGAGAAATAAAATGATCAGACTCAGAGTACTGAACAGAATGACCATGAAAAAAATGATCAGAGTACTGAACGTAATGACCATGTTAATTGATATTACTCAGTTTTAAAGCTTTCTAGTGAGCATTTATGTTTGCTATTCAGCGTTATCCGAGTGTTTTTCTTGAAATTTGATATCTTTTATAGGTTCTCTAGGTGTTTGGGTCATTTTAGAACAAAAAGACGGATTTCTGCACGAAACGGATGCAAATTGATATATGCAGATGCAGAGTCCAGCAGAAGGGTCAGAAGTTTATCAATATTTGAAGATGTTCCCACCGATGGATGAAGCGTAAATTTTGGCACAATATATCCACGTAAGTTAGCTTTCATATAGAAGTGGTTTGAAGTCGATCCATTAGTGCAATCAAAAGTTATGGCCATTTTACTAAAAACTGGTCAAGCTGACTCGCAGAAGAAGATCGCGCAGGAATACAAAGAAGTGCACAATCGGGAAAAGAAGTGCCCGATCGAGCAAATGCTCCTGGAATACCCGAGAATAAGTA
>OVBE01002800.1:0-29179 GCA_900406425.1 Iberis pinnata | reverse complement strand
TTTAGGCCTATGAGTCTTGTTTGTTCTTTACAAAATATATATATATATATATATATATATATATATTTTTTTTGATGAAATGTTAAATTGATTAAAAAGAAAAATAAAAGTTATTTACAAAAGAATGTTCGGTCAAGACTGAATCTAACTATATATGGTTCCTAACGTGATCATCTTGGTAGTCTCGTTAAAACCCGATTCTAGAAAACCCAGTGGGATAAAACTAGAACCGAGAAAAAGAGTACACACCAAGACAATCGGAACCATATATCCATAAAGTAAAAGCTGTAAGGATAAACAAGAAGTTGAGAAATGCTCCGGTGAGCTTTTGTGGCCGTAAATGCTGCGCATCAGGTAAAGGTCGGATGGATGGCATTTCATCGAGCATAGAGCCCATGGTAGCGTGAGTGTGTCGGGTACTGCAAGCTAAGGAGGCGCAGCAGTATAGTGTTGATGATCGTGCGGAGTAGGTGGGAGTATGGCTGCCTGGGATTGCCGTGGCATCGGGCGTTGCGCTCACGCCAGAATGGTGTCCGTTCTAGTTTTATTTATTTTGAGTATCATACCGATTTATCCTATTGGGTAAGAGTATTGGAACACTTTTTTTAAGAAAACAATAATAGTACATGAAGGCAGTGGCGGATGTAAGGCCAAAGTGTTGAGGTCAAGTGATCCCTATTTTTTTTTAATCACTTTTTAATATAAAATTTTATTAATTTTAATGATATATTTGGTCAAAATTAGAGATTGATCCTAATAAATATATGTTAAAACTTTAAAATGAGTCACTAATTTATAGTATAACTTTTTACCTATCATTCTAATATTATATACTATTATTTTTAGATTTAATTTTTTTGTTATGACCCCAGTAAAACTAATTTCTAGATTCACCACTGCATGCAAGTTCACCCTGTTGAGTAACGAGTTTAACTTATCGCGTAATTGGTTTAACATATCTGGTAAAACCGTAAAAGATACCTGAAAAACAATATTAAAAGTTGCATTTTTATTAGGGTAATCCGCACGTAAATTTAATATTTACCCTATCAAATCTTTTCTGGTTCAAGTGTTTCAAGTACTAGAAAAAAAATACTAGTTTTAACATACCTACTTACAACACTCAATATCAACAAAAAGAAGAAGATATATTCCCTCCATATTTGAAAGAGTGTCGATTTAGGTTTTTTCACATAGATTAAGACCTTTCAGTTTTCTATAAAAATTGCATTAAGTATTCTAAATCAACCAATAAAAAAAACTAAAATGACGGTCTTCAAAAATAAATGGAAATGGAAGGAGTATATACCTTTAGTTTGTTGTATTTTTCAACGCATTTACAAGTCATATTTGCAAGAAACTCACGAACAGTCAAGCCTTCATCAATAACTACTTGATCCAAATCCCAAACCGTAGAAATTCCAGACCAAATATAACGTGGAAAATTTTCAGATGGCTTAAAGAAACCTTTTGTTTCGATAACTGTACGATTGTATAAGTGGTTCTTCTTCTCGAACTCCACATTGTCTCCATAAGAAGTTTTATCATCAGAGGAATGATACTCTCGACCATCGAAGCTATCTTTATCCCATTCCGAATCACTCTCCTCCTTTTCGCCTTCGTCTTCACCTGAATCCTTTAGGTTTAAGGTTTCTATTTTGCGTTTCCCCAGCAAAGAAGTAGCAATGCCTATAGAAGCTTCCATGGCCTTTTGATTTTTGAATCCAATCTTATTATTTTTGGTTAAAGAAGCGACTCTTCTGATACTTATAAGCGAATGCACTAAAAAATAAGGTTATTTTAGTATTTATTTATTTTACTATTTGTTTATTTATAGTATGAACTATGAAAGATTCCCAAAGCATGGCTTGAATGTTTCTAGTTTTTACACTAAGGGGGTGTTATTTAATGATGAATTTTTTTTTATGACCCTGGTATCCGGAGCCTCGAAAGACTCCAACTAGGTCTAAAGCGTCCGCAGTCGCCAATGGTATCCAGGAGGGCCGCCGAATTCACCCATATTAATTGACGGTGGCCGTGACTCGAATTTTTACCACCAAAGCTAGAAGCATCGGTTCAATGATAGATTTTAAACTCCATTTGATTAATAATCTAGTGTTATTCAATAGGTGATTTGAAAAACTATTTTGAAACCTAGTGTTATTGGTTATAGTATTTGAAATCCATTTATTAATAGAGTTTGAAATTTAGTGTTATTCTATGAAAGATTTTAAATCAGATTCTAGAATTCAGTGTTATTCAAACCACAAAAGATTTCTAAAATATTTGTATTTTAATGGATTTGAAATGACTTGTGATGGAGTTCTATTAACAAATATATGGATTTCAAATCCAAGATAAACTGGAGAGATTTCTAAAATCTTTCCAACTGAATCCTACGTATATTTTAAAAATCTTTGCTAATGAATCTTGCATATTTTTAAATTTTGATGATTTTCAATCTATATGAGCTGACTTAAAATCAATAATTGAATAACATCAGTAAATTAGTACTCGCGCATAGATTGCATAGAATTGGTTAAAAAACAAATAAGACGAAAACGAGTTACAAAGGAAGAAAATTAATTCAAGTAAAGTGGCTAAAACATCCGAATTTTCCCTCTTAACATTTTAAAATATACATAAATTATTTTAGTTTCAAAGAATCATGATAAAATATACAAAAGAGGAAATGAACGGAGAAATCAATTTCGGAGTAAAGTCTTTTTTTTTTTTTGTGCACCAAGAGTAAAGTCTAATTTTGCAATATAAAGTATAAACACATGTTTGTGCACCAAAAAAAGCTATAAATTAACACATGTTTTTGTTCAAAATTTGTCTTCATAATATAGAGTATCATAGATTGAAATTTGTTTCCTTATCCATTGAAATATTGTGTTTGTCATGATTTATTAGCATATGAAACATATACATATCAATACATGTCTAATAATCTTCATACAACCAGGACTGGTCTTGAGGCCAAGCAACGCAAACACAAGCTTGCGGTTCATTTTATATTTTCAAAATTTTATTCTAAAAACTGACCTATTTTCAAAATTTTATAATAAGAACCAGCTCATAATTTTCATTTTATCTTGCGGCCTTTAAAATCTCAGGACCGGCTCTGCATACAACTCTCCAAAGAATTTAAGAGTCTGAAATTCTGAATCTTTGCCCAATTTTAACTCATACTCCCTCCGTTTTTAAAAGACTATCGTTTTTCCTATTATTTTTTCGTTTCAAAAAAATGTCGTTTTAAGATTTCCATGTAGAAATTGAATGAATTTGACTTTTCTGACCAATAGAATAATGGCATCGTATTATTTTTTTTCTATTGATTGATTTAAAATATTTATTAACAAGGAGTAAGTGGCCTAGTGGTGTGCCGCCTCTGCTGCCTAGTTACCAGACCAGAATCGAACCTGGCCGCTCACATAGCGAGTGATTTTTCTCCTATTTATGGAGTTTGGATTACTGGGCCGGCCCATTGTGGTTCAGATATCAGTGTGACAAAAAAAAATTTAAAATATTTATTGTTATTTTTATGAAAAACATATTTCTTAATATATGTGAAAAATCTAAAAAGACAATCTTTAAAAAAACGGAAGAGAGTAGTAAACACCCAAAAACCACTCTGTTACGAACTTATGATTAATACCAAAAAAATAAAAAAAGAACTTACAAATTTCATAATAAAATTCACACATAACCAAACAATAAAACATTGTTCATTTAAATGGAGACAAAGGACTAGAGATATTATGAACCCTAACACACCTCAATTCTCTACAAACATGATCCAACATTCCAAGAAAATCTCTAACAATCACAAAAATCCTTAATGGATTCTTCTCATCTCCTCTTAAATCTCCATGAAAATACTCTGCAATTTCTCCAACTCTTTCCATTATCCTCTTCTCATCTTCTCTTAACTCTTCCAAACTCTTCTCTCCATATCTCAAAAAACAACTCATTGAACTAACAAAGACTTTGTTTTCTTCATCTTCTTTTAACTTCTCACTCACTAAACACTTCATTTGACCTAACCCTTCTCTTAAATTTGACACTGAACTAACAAGTCCTTCAAGATCAATAGTTGCCGTCTTCTTCACGTTTCTTAACTCTGTGTTTAAACCTAAAACAAGATCAAGTCCCATTCTTTTATAATCTTCTTCTTTCTCTTCTATTGTTCTATTCTTGTTTGATCTTTGATTCATTATCCTTCCCATGATACTATCCGAAACCCTAATTCCTTCAGATCTAGAAATCTCTTGAACAACGAAATGAAGCAAAGTTGTTTTACCATCTGTACCTTTAACATCAGATAGTTTAAGTAAAGCATCAAGCTTAAATGCTTTTGCGCCGCCTCGAATTGTTCCAACATTCATTCTATTTCCAGTTTTAAGCACAGCTTCTAATAGCTTCAAGAATAGTCTACTTGATTTAAGCTCCTTACAAGCTTCCTAAATTAGGGTTTACTTTGAATTAGGTCATTGTTTCTTGTAATGCAAGTAATTATCAAAATTTAAACATACCTCAAGCATTGAGAAAGAGTTTCTGAGATGAATCACTTCATCTTCAAATGTTTCTCTATAAAGCATTGCTTCAGCTCTTTGAAACGCAAATGGAACTCTTACTAGAGCTATAAGAAACTTCTCAGCTGAGCCAAGTTCATTAACATCTCCTTTGTAGCTACATAGCTTTAATTCTTCTTCTTTTGTTGGAACCATCTTCACTAATGCTTCTAGTTGTTGTAAACACAAGCCTTCTCCTGAAAAAAAACAAATGAAAAACATTCGATCTGATCAATCTAAAGTTTCCAATCTCTCATGATGCTCCTAAATCGGCATCGGCATCGGCTCTGATCATAGTCAGGGTTAGTCTTGAACCCAAACAGAGAAAGTACGAGCTTGCGGTCCATTTTTTTCTTCTAAATTTTAGTTTAAGAAGCGACTTAACTTTGTTGTATAATTATGCAAAACATCATACTTTTTATATATTGCGGTATTTGAAATCTAAAGAATGTGCCCTAAATCGACCTCGGCTTTAATCATAGTCATGGTTAGTCTTGAACCTAAACAGAGCAAGTACGAGTTGTCCATTTTCTTTTTCAAAATTTAAGTTTAAGAAGCGACTTAACTTTTTGTAAAATTATGTAAAACGTCATGTTTTTTAATTTATATCGCGATTTTTAAGATCTCAATATCGACTCTAATCATAGTTTACCTTTCCCTAAAGCAGAGCAGATTTGGTCAGAAGTTGCATTTAGGGCTTTTAATAGAATGGTGAAGTTTTGAAGTCTTTTAGGTTCAAGAAGATGTTTTCCTGGTGATGGAGTTTTGCATTTTCCTTCTTCATTCTTATTTGAGCTTTGCATTGTATATCCAAATAATGACTCAATCATCTCTTCATCTAACCTGTGTTCCCACAATAAAACTTAAGTGTTATTAGCTTAACAAGAAAAGACCAAAAGCAAAGCCTAGAATTCACATGTTCGAATAGCATTTGAGACGAGACCATATCTAATTCCGAATATGACAATGTGTTACCTTAAGCGGAAAATTAAATGTTGACATCAAAAGCAAATCCTAGAAATCACATGTTCGAGTAGCATTTGAGATGAGATAATTTGTGATCTCAAATATAAAAATGTATTAGCTTAACCGGAAAAGATTTGAAAAAACCAAGTAGTGAAACAAAATCTGATTAGCTTAATCGGAAAAGATCAAGAACAAAGTTTAAAGATCACAAGTTCGAGTGACATTTGAGACGAAACCATATCTAAACCTGGATTTGAGAATGTGTTAGCTTAACCGAAAAGGATTTAGTAAACCATATAGTAAAAACTAAATATTGATAGTTAAACCGGAAAAATATCGAAAACAAAACCTAAAGATCACATGTTCGAATAACATTTGAGACAAAATCATATCATATTAGCATTAATAAGAAAAAGACTTACTCGAAAGAGCTGGTTCTAAGCTTATCCCAGACCATAGTCCGGTCTGGTGTAGCTCTAACTTTATCCCAATGAAGTGGTTTAAGTTTAGGCAATGGAGCTCCATCTTTGCCTAATGGTCTATGTTGCGAAAAATCAAGAGACAAAGGCGGTGGGGGCGTTTTGTTCGCCCCCACTACCTGAACCTGTTTTGGCGGTGGAGGCGTTTTGTTCGCCCCCACTGTTTGAACTTGTCGTGGCGTTAGTAGCATTGGCGGTGGCAGTGGCGGTGGAGGTGGTTGAGATTTCGAACCGTTTAAAAGGTTTGCCTTTGAGGAAGAAGCACAAATCTTTTCACATAACTGCGACGAAAGAGTCTTCGGATTAACAGTTTCCGACAAAGACGGTTTATTTGAAAACCGCGGAAACATTGGAGGCGGCGGTGGTGGTGGTGGAGGCGGTGGCGATGGAACAGAGATTCCGAAAACGTTTTCAGAAGATTCAAGAATCTCCGGTATACATTCTGAGAAACGTTGAGATGATCTAACACTAACAGAAACAGAATCATTAGACAATCTTGAACCACCACCAACAGAATGAAAAGATTCATCATCTTCATCATCATTATCATCATCATTATCATCAGCTTCATGAACCGACACAATCTCTTTAGTTGAATAATCCAAATCTTGAGTTTCTTCACCACTTTCTTTAACAGAAACAGAGCTTTGTCTCTCTAAATCAACTCCAACTGAATTTAAGTATAAAAAATCAAGAGTAGGGTTTATACTTTTCTTCTTATTGTTAAACGACACCGTTTTACCTTTCTTCTTCCTTTTTCTGATTTTCACAAAGAGACAAAACATTCCAACAAAACCGATTCCACAAATTGTAGAGATTATAATCGGTAAGAGAATCTTCTTAAATGTTCCTTCTTTCTTATGTTTTAGTCTTTGAATCTCTGTTGAATGAGTTCGTTGAGGTAAAGGACGATGAAGATGATGATGAGGAGGAATAGGCCGTACAGGAACTGGTGAAAACGCCGGAGATTCGATCGGAGATGGTGACGGAGACGGTGAAGGAGATAAAGTAACAAACTTTTCAAGATTTCTTCGCCGGAAAGTAATGGGTTTTATTAAAGCTTGAAACTTTTGTAAAACTTGAAGCTTTTTGTCTTCTCCGGCGAAGTTTCCGGCGAAGTTTCCGGCGAAGTTTCCGACTTGTAGATTCCGATTAGTAACTTTGTAGCATTGTAATGAAACTATTAACATTACAATGATCATAAGAAGAATCTGATGAAAACAAATCATTTTTTTTTTTTTTTTTACTTCAGATCTTTTTTTTTTTTTTCTGTAAATCCAAATTATCACTACAATGAAATGACAAAAAGAAACTATATATCAATAAAAATTATAAAAATAAAAATAAAATTTTTTAATTTTTTTTTGAGTTTGTTTATTGTTCTTGAGACTTTAATGCTACTCCAAGGAACCCCTGAACTCTGCAACTGTAGTTGTACTAGTAATGGTAAACACCTTCTTTCTCCATTAACTCTTATTGTAGGAAGATATCACTACTAATTTTGCATTATATACCTGGTCAAAATAACCGATATCCGAAAACTTAAATCGAACCGAATCAAAATATTTGACTTCAAATTGTTAACAAAATTACAAAATTTTCTTTTTGTCACGGAAAAAGGTTAAAATTTATTACAACGAAGGAAAATTATTTGCGGATCAAAGAGGGTGATTCTTATCGACATAAGAGAAGATTCTCGCTTGACGTTTTGCTGCTTTAGCAAGCCTATCGGTATCTGTTTATGGTTTTTGATTGATGCACCAACTTAAAACTTGTGAAAAAATGTTTGAGAGTACGAAATGCAGGTAATTCCGATGCAAATGTTTGCCATTCTAGCGGTTCGTGAATTAGTCCATATAACTTTTTGAAATCAGTAATAAAGTATGAGTATTGTTGCTTCTTCTCAACCAGACATGACACGAATTAGTCCATGTACCTCCTTCTCAACAAAAGTATCTTAATGGACATCAAATTTATGATCCAAATAAAAGAAACTAAATTAACAAGGAGTAAGTGGCCTAATGGTGTGTCGCCTCTGCTACCTAGTTACCAGACCAGAGATCGAATCTGGTCACTCGCATAGCAAGTGCATTTTCTCCTATTTATGGAGTATGAGTTACTGGGCCGGCCCATTGTGGTCCAGAGATTAATGTGACAAAAAAACTAAATTCAAAACAAAACAAATTTTTATGTATATATAGGATGGTCAAAATAACTTATATCCGAAAACTTAAACTGATCCAGATCAAAATATTCGATTCCAAATTTTAACTAAACTACAAAATTATCTTAATTAATATCAAACTTATTAACAAAATAAAAAAAAAAACTGAATTCAAAACAAAACAAGTTTTATAACTAAACCGAATTTTCGAGCAAATCGAAGTTCACTAAAAATTATAATAATTTTATTGAACATATAAATCATACAATCACTCAAATTTAAATTACATGATATTTACTAAACAAAATTTATACAATTTTGTTAAAGTTTTTCTATTAAAAATAAAATAAAAAAAAACTAAAATACTTGAGCAGATAAGAAAGAGACATATGAACCAGCTGAAAGAATTAAATAAAGGAATAAATTTTCAATCTTGAAAAATCATTAAATTTTGTACTGTGTTGATATATTTTTCTTGGAAGTAACGTAGTGACATTATGATTTATAAAGCTTTTTAAATTAAGTTAAACATAGTATTTTTTGTGTGTTTAATGTGGAAATAAAAAACAGTTAAAACTTAAAAAGATGAAAATCAATTAAGCATGAAGGGTGTTGGTGTGAAGTGGGTCCTAATATTGTTGGCTCATTTGGTTTTGTACATAGACATTTGGTAATTCTCTGTACAAGCTTTATATCTTTCTCTCAACCCACTATTGTTTTAAAAGGCAAATAAAAATATTTTTATGGAATTTTTTATTGTATTTTATATGATTTTTTTTAATACAAATACCTAATTCTAAAGATGTGAATGGTTGCATATATAAAAGAACAAAAATGTTGTGTAATTACCTATTCTTTTAGTTTTGTACCATTTAAGTAAAATAAAAATCGATGGAATTGAGTGTTTTTTTTAAGACCAGGGAGTTCTGGGCCGAAGCCGAATTGAATATTTTTCTATTTTAGTATTGAATAACATACAAAGAAAAAATTTTGATTCCACAAAAAAAATTCAAACCATGATCAAAATTTTGGAAGAGAATAAAAAGATCAATGTATTTTATATATTTTGTGTTGGAGCATTCTCAAAAATACCATTAAAAATTAGGTTTATTCCAATAATACCACACACTCCCAAAAATTTCACAAAAATATTTCTGTTCCAAAAATATCACAAAATTTGAAATAGTTTTAAAACTTCAAATTTAAACCAAATCTCTTGTGAACGTTTTTTCGTAATTAATAAGTGTAAATATATTCAACTTGGCCATATCTTTATCCAAAAAAATCTCTTATAAAAAAAACTTTGCCATATAAATTAGTTCTATAAATAAATATAGTTATTAGCATGTTGCAAATTCATATAAAAACATGAATTTATGTGTAAAAGCAATAATATATTATTGGGAAAAATATATGATAAGATGTTGTCCTCTTCTTGTCCTATCCATTCTCATGTCCTATGTGAAATATTGGTAAATGTTTTACTCAAAATTATATTGTCGCGTGAGGAGAAATTTTTATAAAAAAAATAAAAATCTTACATATATTCTTCTTGTTTTATAGGTTTAGAAGTCTCTGTGAATTTATGTGAACATTTATTATTTGGTAGATCAGACCAATAGGTAGGTAGTGATGATGTGTAGATGAAATTATCATTTTAGGCAAACTTCTCTATCTCATTTCACATCCCTAAGCTAAGCTAGTACTAGAATTGAGATACTAATTTATTGGTCATGGGATTATGGTTTGACTATAATAAAAAAAATTGTTTGGTAGGATAAGCTTTTGATTTCGTTGTGAATATCTAACATTTTTGTAATTATTATAGTTTGATGAGAACTTTCTATAAAGCTAGCTTTTGGCTTTTGATTGCGCTTTTATGGGGGTAATTATAGGTATTGATCAAACTAAGATAATTGATTGGTTGCATGTATGGAATTAGGTATTCAAATGATAATAAAGAAGAAGTTGGTTTGGACTTTTTTTATATATAACTTTAAAGTTGTTGGGTGAGTATGGCAATTAGAATATTTTGTTATAATTAGGGATATGTTGAATATTGAATTTGGAGTGATTTGTATTAAAATAATGTGGCTGATCTGATAAATCCATGTCATCGTTTTACTATAGGTAATGGACGTAATATTCGTTTTTGGGTAGATCGATGGCTGGTTCTGGAGCCTTTATGTGATCTAGTGACTAGTTTGTTACCTCTTATATATTTATATACGAGAGTATGTGACCTATGGGTTGCAGGACATGGATGGAACTTTGAAGTGATCTCGCAATTCTTGCCAGCTGATATTATTCTCCGGTTACGAGCAGTTGTAGTGGACACGATTACTGGAACTCAAGACACATTGTCATGGGGAGGTAGTTCTAATGGTAAATTCACAGTAAAATCAGCATATGCTTTCTTAATTCAAAGACAAGATCATAGACAAAACATGAAATCATTTTTCTCTGCTATTTGGCAAGCCTCTGTTCCGGAGAGGGTACGAATTTTTCTTTGGCTTGTAGGCAATCAGGTGATTATGGTGAATGCTGAACGTTATAGGCGTCATCTAAGCGCCTCGGCGATCTGTCCTATTTGTAATGGGGCGACCGAGACAATATTACATGTCCTTCGGGACTGTCCGGCTATGAAGGGGATTGGTTGCGATTGGTGCCGACTCAACACCAACAAGCGTTCTTTGAGCAGCCTACTTTTGAATGGATATATGTGAATCTCAAGGATCGAACGTCAACACCTGACTACTCTTGGTCATGTATATTCGGCATATCCTTATGGTGGGGGTGGAAGTGGAGATGTGAAGGGGTTTTTAACTCACCAAATTGTTATAGGGATCGCTTGGGTTTTCTAAAGAAGCAAGCCAAAAAAATCACTAAAAACTATAGAGAAATGAAGAGACAAATCCCATTCATACCAGACCGGGTGGAAAGAATTATATCATGGCTTCCTCCGAGTCCAGGTTGGTTGAAGATTAACTCTGATGGAGGCTCAAGAGGTAATCCAGGCTATTCAACGACGGGAGGAGTGATTCGAAATGATATGGGTGAGTGTTGTTGTGGTTTTGCGCTTAATATTGGGATATGCACCGTTCCGTTAGCGGAGTTATGGGGAGTATATTATGGACTTTATTTAGCTTGGGAGCGTGGTTTTACTCATGTAGAGCTTGAAGTAGACTCAGCGGTGGTAGTTGATTTCTTACAAAATGGTGTTGATGATTGTCACCCATTATCCTTCCTGGTACGCTTGTGCCATGACTTTCTTCAAAAGGATTAGATTATCCAGATTTCACACGTTTACATAGAGGCAAATCGTTTTGCGGATGGACTAGCGACACTTGCGTTTTCTTTGGCATTGGGATTCCATGCTTTCGATACAGTTCCCGATTTGTTACAGCCTATTTTGTTCGATGATACTCATGGTTTTGGTAGATCTCGTTTCATTCGTGATGTAACTTGATACTTTATTTTCTTTTAATTTAATTAGGATAGGAGATTTCTCCTATCTGTCCTACAAAAAAAAAAATGAATCGAGTGTTATTAATTTTTTTTTCAAAAGTCTTATGAAATCCACTGTTATTGAAAATATTTTAAGTAGTGAATTTCTTATGACTTTATGACTTTAGAGTTGTTCGGTGAGTATGGCAACTAGAATATTTTGTTATAATTAGGGATATGTTGAATGTTGAATTTGGAGTGATTTGTCTTAAAATAATAGATCGAGTGTTAATTATTAAAAGAATTTTTTTTAAAAAAATCTTATGAATCTATTGTTATTGAAAATTTTTTAAGTAGTGGATTTCTAATCATTTTATGGTATTTTAGTGAAGTTTTATACTAAAAATATAAAATTACAAATCGCATGATTTTAGGTGGAATTGTAGAGAATATTATAACAAATCATATGAACTTTTTCAATCGACCTAACATCATTTTAAAAACTCAGTAAAACACAAATCATCTCAAATCTTTGTTCCAATAGCAATTTAAACGGATCCAACTCATATTTTCTAATGCGCAAATGGCGCAAATGACTTTAGTGCTAGTTGAAATTGAATTCTGATGGATTTTATAACGGATTTTAAAGTTTATTAGCCGGCCCTGAGATTGTAAAAAAAATTTAAGGGCATAATCTACAACGGAAGAATATGCCAAAACTGCATAATTTTTTGAAAATAGACCATTTTCTGAACTCAAAATTTTAAAATGAAAAAGGCCGCAAATTCATGCTTGCTTTGCTTGTTCGAAAACGGCTTTGCATTTTGTATTAAATTAATCTTAATATAGTATTATAGAACTCCATAATTAATATTTGTTTTTCACTTTTTTTACTTTTATGAACATTTTTTGACTTGTACTATTTGATTCACCAAACTACTTAGTGTCAGCAACTTTGACATATGTGGGGCTAATGCTGTATGGACTTGTCTAAAATGTCATGAACAATATTCGAATTATTGTATTATTATTATTTTTTTTATTCAACAAATCTTAGTAATAGATCTACAAATTTTACCATTGATATCATTTTTTTTTTTTTGTGGATAAAACCATTGAGATCTTGATTTGTTGAATTGAATAGAATGAGAATCACAAGAATTCTACATAAAAATATTTGCTATATTTTGTTTTTTAGTTCTACTTTCGGTTCATTTAAACTACCTAGTGTCATCAACTTTGAACTACGTAGGGCCAATATTTTATGGACTTTTCTTAAACTATATTCAACGTATTATATTAAAATATTATACATTACATTTTTATTTGACGTATATATATATATACATATAATTCATATTGAAATATATATACAGTAGGAAAAATTAATACTCCCTCCGTTTCAGATTAGTTGTCGTTCTGGAGAAAAATTTTCGTTTTAAAATATATGTCGTTTTAAGTTTTCAATGCAAAAATTAAATGAATTTGACTTTTTAAACCAATAGAATAATTGTATGAGTTTTTTCTATTGGTTAATTTAGAATATTTAATGGTATTTTTATAGAAAATATAAATTTCTTAATTTGTGTACAAAACTCTAAAACGACAAATAATTCGAAATGGAGAGAGTGTCCTTTAAGAAAGTCCATGGTTTAAAAATAGCCATGATTAAGTGTATATTTTATTCATAATTAAGAAAAACATAAAGGGGTCAATAATAACTGAAAGAAAAAAAAAACATTTTATATACAATCCTAAATATATAGCATTTTTTTATTATAAATAATATCCATACTTTGGTACTATTTATAGCTTTTAAATCAAAACTACAATCATAAAAGTTATCAATGAGTAATCTAGTACTTAGATAATGACACATCTATTTGTCTTAACTATTAATTAATTAGAGGAAATAACTTAGTTCTATAATAAATATTGAAAAATAACAAGAAATACTTTGAAATTCCACTAATAAAAGTTTAAATTCTAAATATATCATACACTTATAAATTTCAAAAATACCATCAAAATATTCTTTTTAAAAATATCATAAAAATAACAAATGAACTTTAAGGGTTTATGATTTAAATTTGTGGGTTTGAGTTCACTAAATAGAGTTTATGATTTAGTTTTAAAAGGGTAGAGTTTGATTTTGAGCGTTTAGAGTTCAAATTTGAAGTTTTAATATTATTTTTAAATTTATGATATTTATGGAACAAAAAAAATTGTTGTATTTTTTAAGAAAGTGCGGTATTTTTAAAATTAATTAATAGTATATAAAAATTTTGAAATATAATGGTACTTTTGAGAATAAGCATAAAAATAATACATGAGTCAAAAAAGATTTATAAGTCAACGTATTGAGAAGTCCAATAAAAGTAAGAAACCATGATTTAGGCATGATTTATGGATATTATTTGCCAAAATATTAAACTTTTGTCATATTTTAAAAAGTTGATTGCAGAAAGTTACAACTTTTGTCTGCATTTATCAGAGTTATTTAAAAGAGTTTTTTTTTTAAAAAAAATTAATTTTTGACTCGTGTACATTTTAGCATAAAAAAAGAGAATCTATATTTACAGAGAGTTGTTTGTACCTACTTTGTCTTGAGAATAAAGTAAATAAATAGTTTGGAGAAACAAACAAAATTTTAAAAATACATACATACTATATAGCCCATAAATTGTCGGATACATTCACATGGTATCTCTCTAAAGATTAATACAAAAAAAAATTGTTAGATTATTTTTTTTGTCACCTAATAAAAATAAACAACTAAGAAAAAACGTTCGTTCTATTAGAAATCTATGGCGGCACTGTAAGACTGCAGAGATAAAATAGCCGATGTCAATAACGCGCTGCACGAATTAGAAAATCCGCACGTCGATTTGCTTGTCGCGGATAATACAGAAGACGAAAGTTTTGGAATGAAGCTCTATAGTTGATGACATCTGCTAATTTCGACTTGAAGGACGGCCATTATGACGGGTTTGACACCATGTTGATAAAATATGTGGAATCCGTAAGGAAAATATCACACGTCCGATTTATTATGAATAAGCTTGTCAATGTCTATAAAAGACTGAAAAGTTCAGCGTGTAAAGAAGAGATACAGGCGTGGAGTTCTTGTGTATTTACCAATTCAATTGTACCTGTTGCCGATTGTAATATCCAACCGAAATCACAAATGATGTCATAGATTATTATCTTTTATATTAAAAACTAATTTATTATCTTTTAGTTCCGCCACATGGGTTCGAATTCCGAACACCGTCAATTAACATGGAGTGAATTTCGGCGGTCCTCCTGGATACCCTTGGCGACTGCAGACGCTTTGGACTTAGTCGGAGTTCTTCGGGGCTCCAATACTAGTGTCATAAAAAAAAATTATTTTTATTTTTTATGTTATCAAATAATTGCCTATTTTAGATTTTATGGTTTAGTAAAAAAGCAAAACAGTACAATTTCGAGATTTGTCTCTGTCACACGACAAAAAAAATATTACGCAATTTATAAAACTGTCTCTTTGTTTGTACTTTTTGTATATATTTAATAAATGCCACCGAACTAGTCAGTGACATCATCATCATCAATACAAATTAAGCCCAATTAAAAACGTATCTTTCAAAGCCCAATAGGCCCATTTAAAAAACTTTTCGCGCTTTCCGAAAATTGCTACAAATTATAAAACCAAAACCGATTTTGCATTTTTAGGTTTTGAAACTTTAGAATTTAGTTTTCTTCAGTGAGAGAGAAATGGAGTTTAGTATCAGTAGCAATTCGCTCAAAACCTTCGCTAGATCTATAATCTGCCTTGCACGCGTAAGCAACGAGCTCGTCGTTCAAGCTTCGCCGACTCAGGTTCTCTTCTTCTATCGGTTAATTCGTTTTTGTGAGCGATTTGGTTGATTCTATGTTGACTTCCTCGGTTTTTTTACTGTAGATTAGGGTTTTTGGATATGTGATGTAGAGGTTTGTTGTATTTCTGTTATTTCCAGAGAATTAGATCATATTGTGCAACGAGCAAGCGATGATGTTTGAATGTTTCTGTGTTTTTAGTATAAGCAGTAAGAGATTCAGATTCTGTTTAGGAATATTAGTTTAAGAGGCTTGGAAATGTTGTGTGTTGATTGTACATATTTGTTGTTTATGTCATATTGAATCTGATTTATTGTTGATAGTGTTCTGATTCTGATTCAAGATTGCTTCTGAATAAGTGGAATTGATTAGCAGAGATAATAGATAGAATTAAGTGGACCAAATTTGATTCATATACTTGTATATCCTCTGATTTGTGCAGTTCTTTTTTTGTTAGATCTAATTTCTTTTGTTTTGTAGCTGGCATTGCACACTTTAAATGCTTCACGGTCTGCTTATCAATGTATTACATTTGAATCAAGTTTCTTTGATGCTTATACTGTTTCTGGACTTCAAGCTCATTTCAGTGTACTTTTAAAGGTATTTACTTATTACTCTGGATATTTGAATGGAGTTGAATGAGTTCATAGGTATAAGAATTGTCTGCTGAATATTATTTTTCTCCAGGCTGTTTGTTCTGTTCTTAGGACTCCTCTTGCAAGTATTGATCATATGAAGGTGCAGTTGCCAGATCATGATGCATCTAAAGTTAAATGGACTTTGGAGTGTTTCAGTGGTAAATGCATATTCCTTTGTTATTACACATTGTTGACTCTTGTCTGCAGCTACCAGCCTACCACATTCTCTAGTTTTTCTCTGTAATCATCTTAAATTTACAGCTTATGTTGTAGACTAACTACTATTGTGATGCCAATACGTTTGGGGCCTATTTGACATTGGTAATTTGATTATCCATTATGTGCAGGTATGAAAAAAACATATTGGATTACTTGCAATGTCGAGCCAGATATACAACATCTGTCGCTTGATAGGAGTAGATTTCCAAGTAGTTTAGTCGTACATCCTAGGAATATGAGCAAATTGCTTGGGAACTTCCAGTCATCACTGCACGAGATTACAATAATTGCTACCGACCAAACTTCTTTTCCCTCTGATGCTGCAAGTGAGATAGGTGGAAAAGCTGTTGAATTTCGAAGCTATGTGGATCCAACCAAAGGTAACAAAAAGAAAATAACGTGAATATTGGATTGATCAAGCTCATTGTGTTAGACTGCTAACAATTCTGATTTCCAAATGCAGATGGTGAATCTTTGTTGCATACTCAGCTATGGGTAGATCCATCAGAAGAGTTTTTGTATTATACACACTCTGGTGATCCTGTGGATATCACATTTTCTTTGAAGGAACTAAAGGTATAGCAACCAACCACCTGTACCTGGTTTAAGTTTTAGTCACCTCTGTTTATGTTAATTGTATATCTTCTAAAATTTCAGGCCTTTCTTTCATTCTGTGAGGGTTGTGAAGTTGACATTCATCTCTTTTTCGAAAAAGCTGGCGAGTAAGAGCGATATCATTCTGTGATATACTGATATTCAATTAATAGATCCACATATCTGTATAGCCTTTTTTTTATGAATTCAATAGCAGTTTCGTTTTAAGCAGTACTTCAAAACTATGATTGTTGTGGTTCTGGTAAATGCTAGGTATAACACCCATTCTAAACATTTTGAATTTGTTTCAGGCCAATACTGATGGCTCCAAAATTTGGTTTGGGTGATGGGTCAAACTCAAGTTTTGATGTGACGCTCGTTCTTGCGACTATGCTAGTGTCTCAGCTTCAGGAAGGGATTCCACCAGAAAATCCAGAAGCAGCAAACTCCGCAGGTGGCCAAGCAGCTGATCAAGTAGGATCAGAGCCTCAAGAACGATCTAGGCATACTGCTTGCGCCGAGCACCCATCTGATCACACACGTGTCTGGTCTGAACTTTCAGGTGTAGTAACTAACTAAATGGTTGTAATTTTGTATTCATCATTTTGTCTGATAACTAAAACTTTAGTAACCTGTAACTCTGAGTAGCAGGAACTGCCACTAAGAGTGTTAATGGTTCTGAAGAGAGACCACATGTTGAGGAACAACCAGATTTGAATATACAACGAATTAGAGATATGGAAATATCAAAAGCCGGACCAGCTGAAGACAATCAACCCAGAGCTTCTAACCCGTATCCTTCACATCTCATCTCTAGAGATCACTATCACCAATTCACCATACACTTTTTAACCTTTTTACCTTTAAATCATAGTGCATAATGTATAACTGCTTAGGTGACTATACTTCTTTCTATATATGCTTTGTTATCTTTAACTGTATCTCAGGCAACAACGTCCCACACAGAACGATCACGCCGAAGGATCCAAAGGTACCTGCTTACCCTTTTGTACAGTCTTGTCATGTTACTTATTACAAAAGAGTATTCACTTTCAGTCTCTTGTTCTTCAGCTCGAGTCGAGAACAACCAAGGTTTCTCTCAGCATCATCCTAGTAATTGGGTTGATGCAAGTGAAGATGAAGATGAAGACGATGATGGTGTTGAGGCTACACCACCTTACAATGAAGTTTATTAACTCAATTTCAGTTCTGCTTGATGTTTTCTTCTTCTAATTCAACTGTAAGTTCTCTAGTCTCTACCCTTTTCTCTTAATCTTTTAAGGTTTTTTGAATCTAGCTAATTAATTACAAGTGAAATTGTTTAAAACCAAACAGCTCTATATCTTCTTAAGTAGTAAGTAATACAGAGAGATTTATAGTAAATGTGATCAAGCTATTGTTTTCTGTTTTCTTCATTGGAAGAGGACCTTTGTTTTGAAAAGAGTAGAATATGAAACACAAAATTGGAATCTTTGCTTTTTTAATTTACTCATTATTTAGTATCTTATTCGTGATAGCCTCATAAGAAAAGTATATCACTTTGAGTTTGCCTTTGCATTTTGCATGTTTTTGTATTGGTATTTTCATGCCTTGTTAATTTTGTTTGTTTGCATCAATTATTTCATATGATAAAGTTTTTATCTAATCATTATATTTTTTTTTATATAAAATCTGTATTATCTATCATATGATTGTTAGTAATCTAACAAATACTATGAGTATGACAATACTATCGAATAAAGCTAAATGTTTTTGTCACATTAATACATTAGATTATAATTGTTTGAATAGAAAAATGAGTTAGGCTGGCTCTTGGGATAAATTTGGTAACGCGTAAACGCCGTCCTGTGTGATCTGTGATTTGGACCCCCACCACTTTGTTTTTTTAACGATTTTCGCCGCATATTACTCGCCGTTTCTCTAACGCCGTCAAAAATTATCAACGTTATTAAGGAGAAATTGAATAAACAGGACATTTTTAAAAACATCATAAGAATTAAATTTATTCTAAAAATATCATAGTCTCCCAAAATTTTTAAAAACATCACATTCTTTTATTCAAAAATATCACAAAAATATTTTTTTTTTCCAAAAATACCATAAATTTTGAAATAAATTTTAAAACTTCAAATTTAAACTCTAAAACTCCAAAACCAAATCATACTCCCTTCAAAATTAAACCTTAAACTCTATTTAGTGAACCTAAACCCAAAATTTTAATTTTTAAACCTTTAAATTCATTTTTTTTTATGACCGTATCTAAAGCCCTAAAGGACTCCAACTAGGCCCAAAACGTCCGCAGTCGCCAAGGATATCAGGAGGACCGCCGAATTTACCCTATATTAATTAACGGTGGCCGATATTCGAACCCAGGTGGCAGAACTCACAGCTGTAAACCCTTTACTACAAGAGCTAGAAGCTCCGGTTAAACCGTTAAATTCACTTTTATATTCATAGTATTTTCGGAATATTTAGGTGTGATATTTTTGAAACTTTTTTGGAAGTGTATTATTTTAAGAACTTAAACTTTTTTTTTTAATGATATTTCAATAAATTCATTCTATATATAGTCTTAATATATTATGGGTTATATAGTAAACTAGTGTGATTTGGTTGTGACAAAAACAAATTGTCTAATTGATGTATAGTGCGGCCCATGAATGGTGTGTACACACTATAAAATATGTTTTGAATAGTGGTTTACATGTTTTTAAATTTGCTGTTTCACCTACAAGACTATTGTATTTTTATCAAATAACAAACAAGTCCATTATTATATTCCACAAACATAAAATTAAATTTTAAAAATTTATAATTTACAAAATTTACTAAATAGAATTTACAGTTTAATTTTGAAGGGTTGAGATTTCGTTTTGGGGTCTAGGATTTAAATATAAAATGTTAAAATTTTTTACATTTTGCAATATTCTTGGAATAAAAATATTGTGGTATCGTTATATTAATTTAGAAGTGTATGATATCTTTGAAACGTACTTAGTTTTTGTGGTATTTTTCAGAATTTTCTATAATCAAATGTTTAATTTTTTTTTCATGGTAAATAAATTTAAAGACTAAAGATTATGCTAATAAATGGTAGAATATAAACTACTAGTTGTAATGTAGAATTTTATGTTTACTAAATCACAAATCGTGGGTACACGAAAACATACCCAAAACTTTCAAAGCTTAGAACATTATAATTTTATTGATTAAAATAAAACAACAAATATACCATAAGTCAATTTCATAAAGACACGTCTCTATCTTTAAAAAAAGCAAAAAAAATAATAGCTTTATTTTATAAAATACATAAATAAAAGAAGCCCTATTTAATAAATACTTCAAAAAAACTTATAAGAAGCTACACACCAACGAACTTTAGCTTTATTGTATTCAAAGCTCTGTACATAACAAAGTTTCACAGAGAGAAAAAAAAAAAAAAAAGTCAACAAAAGAAATCGAGAAAGTCTCTGATTCAATTAGAAGGTTATGAACTCTCATACGATCTACACCGTTATAGCGATTCTCTTGATTGTAATCGCATCTGTTGAATCAACCGGAGATTCTTCACTTGATTTCATACGGATCGGATCGATTTTCTCATCTTCTGGATGTAAAGGAACAATAGCTGAATGTATAGCTGAAGAAGAAGAAATGGAGTTTGATTCTGAGATTAATCGGCGTATTTTAGCACAAAAGAAGTATGTTAGCTATGGTGCGATGAAGAAGAATAGTGTACCTTGTTCTCGTCGTGGTGCTTCGTATTATAATTGTAAACGTGGAGCTCAAGCGAATCCTTATCGTCGTGGATGTAGTACCATCACCAGATGCAGACGTTGAAGATGAAAGAAGAAGAAGATGAGTAATTTGAATTTACTATTTTGCCCTTTCTTCATTTGATTTTTATTTTGGATTTTGATTTTATACATTTAAAAACTATACTATTTGTTTTTTTTGAAACTAATATAAATGCGTTCTTGTTTACTTTTTTTTGTTTTGTTTTTTTGGTTGTTAATATAAATAAATAAATAATATCCTTTTCGTTCTAAAATATATGATGTTTTGGTTAAAAACACGCATATTAAAAAATTATGTCAAATTTTTATTGATTGATTAAATGTTTTTAATATATAATAGCTATAAATCTATATAGAAATACGAAAATATTTTTTAAATATCTTATATTTTGGAACGGATGAAGTAATTTAAAGTGGCGTAAGATTAAAATTAGTTATGACTTCGAGAAAGTAATTGAGATCTGTGCATTGTTTTGTGTTTTGAAAAGTTATTTAACATGATTATTATTATATATCAACTATATAATTAATTATTAAAGTAAATGTATAGAATGAAAGAAGAATATATAAATGTCTTTATTAGCTGGCTAATTTGGGTAATGACAGGAATAATCACAGCCTAGCAAATTACAAAATATTTTATAAATATATATCATCGTAGAAACTTCGTTTTGGTTACGCTTCAAGTGAGTGGCTTAAACCCAAAAATTAGCTTCTTCTTGGCTTTTTCAGCTATTTGTAGAGGGGGAGAACCATTTATCCTTGCCCACATATATAACTATGCTGCGGTTGTTAATTTTTGAAATTTTATATTTTCATTACAAAGTTGTATCTTATAAATGCATCATTGACTATTACGGCGTAAACTCATCTATTAATGGAGATGACTCAAATGATGATGTGAACAGTATATTGGTATTTAAAAGAAAATGTGGTCGTCTAACAAAATTAAACTGATAATTCTTTTGTCAAAACAATATTGTTACACTCAATAAACCGGATTAATTTCCATATGTATGATGTCGTTTAAATGAGTAAAATAATGTCGTTTTGACATAAAAAATGTTATTTTAAGTTCTTTAACGACAACGTTTCTCTTAGACACAAGTATAATGTCCACGTCATTGTCTAAGTCATCTTTGTTAACAAAATAGTTCATGCCGTAATAGTCAATGCATTTATAAGAGACGACTTTTGTAGTGTGTGAATGAAAATTTTAAAATTAACAAATGCATATAGTTAACAACACGTTCTATATATACATGAATAAATTTTTCAACTAGCTACATGTGCAGACATAGATAAACGTTTCATCCGTAGAGGGGAGAAATCAGACTTCTCGAAATGAAATTGATTTCGATTCTTCTAAATGTACCCGAGGGTCCATGGGAAGGATCTCCATATTTCCATAGGCTATGCTATGTTTTTAGAGGTCAAATTGAGATAAATGAAGTTGGAGAAAATGTTGTTTAGTCCAATTTGTATATCTGCATAGGGGAAACTAGAGAGTGCCCAAATATATATCGAAAAATGATATGAAAAAGAATATGGTCGATCAATTCGCCTAATGTGACACGGATTTAACAAATTCCATTTGTTTTTGTTTTTTTTGTCGTCTTAATTATCAAAAATAACCGAGAAAGTTTACAAGAAAAGATAATAACAAAAATATTAGCAAAATACGCAAATTTCGACTATCTTAACTTGGAATTTTAGGAGTTAAAACCCGATTCAACATGAATCAANAAAAAAAAAAAAAAAAAAAAAAAAAACAGATATACAAAGGCAAGCTAAAGAAAAGAAAAAAAGAACCAAAGCACACGAACATTCAAAACCAACCGAAAGAGTTAAAGAGCCACTTTAAACACAGAAGTTGGGAAGACCAAATCCATAACAAAATGCTAATTTCAAAGAAATCCGGATCACTGGCCAAGCACAAAAGACCTATTTTTGGTGAATAAATATACTTTTTTGAAGAAGAACGCTTAGACTGTTTGTTGTAAAATCGTCTGCGATTTTAGGTTAGAAAAAAGAGAGAAACGAAATTGAGGCAAATCTCTGCGTTCTAGGGTTTCTTTATTGATCAGTGTTAATCTTTACAATAAACTAAAGCCCCAAAACCCGATCACATTAGAAAAACCTAGAAAATTTTCTTTTCTTATAATAGATTGTACCGTACCCCGGAGACTTTCAACCCACGTCATCCATTTAGCTAATTCTATTGGGCCCTTTAATATTTTATGTCATATTTATAACAATTTATTGGGAGATCTTGGAAATAAGATCTCTTGGCATATTGTCATATTGTCATATTGTAATTAGGAAAGATGATCAATTGTGTATATTTACTTATAGCTAATTAGGTAGATTCATATTCTAAATATGTAAAGAGCTTGGTGAACAAGTTGTTATTTTGTATAAATACGTAGCCTGTGGACATATGAATAAATGAGAGAAACTAATACTTTTAAGGTTTCCTCCAAATCTTAACACAATTTTAATATAGTCCAAGGGCTCATAAATGACACAGGAACACCAATACATGACCAAGAAGCGACGAAGTATAATTCCACAAAGAGAATAGTGGAAAACGCCAAAAAATAAATAATAAGTTTCTATATGTTCTCAAGCCCATTACTTTTTTTTTGTTACCTTTTTTTTTTTGTCACCTCAAGCCCATTACTTATTATTTGTATTTTTTATATTACATAATTTAGTTTTATTGGTAGTATAGATCTTTTAATACAAAAAAACCTGATTGTAGAAAACAAAAAATGTGTGTATGAAAAGTCCAAAAAGAGCCCATAGACTCAAAATCTTAAGACTGAAGTCGTTGCTTACATTATTTAGTCTCGACAATAACATTACACAAAAATATAAAAAAAAGGTTAGGAAGATGGAGAAATTATAGAAAGATTCACTCTCAATGTGTAATTTACAATTTAAAAAATAAATTCATACTATCACTCTCAAAGTCTCGTCACGTCGATATGACATATAACAGAATCTTCTTGCATTAATTTTGTTTTTTTTTCTTATAAATAAAAAGAGTTCGAGCATTTGATTCCTATTCTCTCTTTAAACTTGAGACTAATATTTTTTAATATCCGGTGACATGGTATCGAAGCTGGTATAAAAGTCAAGCATATAAAACACGAGTTTGCGGTCTATTTTTTAAAAAATTTTCAGTTTAAGAAACAACCATTTTAAAATTTTTAGTTTAAGAATCGACCCATTTTTTCATTTTAGATTATAGCTTTTAAAATCTCAGGACCGGTCTTGATGGTGTTAAAGAGCCCTCCCACCAAGAATTAAAATAGAGACCTCACTGAACCAACTCTTGAGATCAAATCACTAACCCAACACACCATTGGTTTTGTTTTTTTTGTATATAAACTATAACTAGAGTCATGGCCGGTCTTGAGGCCAAACATACCAAGCATGAACTTACGGGTCATTTTAATTTTTAAAATTTTAGTTTAAGAACTGACCCATTTAAAAATTTTTAGTTTAAGAATTGACCCAATTTTGTCATTTTAGATTGTAGCTTTTAAAATCTTAGGACCGGCTATGACTAGAGTCAGGACCGGCTTTGAAATTTTGGAGGCTTAAAACAAAATTAAAAAAATTGAAGCTAATATTTCATATATATTTTTTTGGGGCCACTATATATATAAAATTTTAAATTTTGGGCCCTATAAAATATGAGATTGAACTCATAAAAACGGTGGCTATAGATGAATGTTTTATCCTACTGTGTCCAGATCCGGTCCTGACTAGAATATACAATATTTTACTTCATTTTCTTAGCTTAGATACATACGTTTACTTAACAAATAAGTCGTCAACGAACCACACAACATGGATGGTACAGGAACCAATTTAAAACACATGCATGCACGTTTATTTATAACTCTCACACGATGCTAATTTCCTCATTATATAAACATTTCTAGAGGTACGTCAAATCCTTCATAACATTTTTTTTATCTTTTAATTTTGTACGTTAAAATTTGCATCAAGAATCTTTCTTCAAAACGAACACCTTTTTGATTTTTTCTCTTGCTCCGATCATGGCTCATACTGATCTCAATCAGCCAAAACTCGATATGGTAAATAAGTTATCTTAATCTCTTTAAAATTATTTTTTTCAAGTAATGTTTTTCATATACTACAAGAAAACAACTAAGAGTCCGTCAATATTTCATTGATAATGTGAATAATTAACAAAAAAGAGTATGGATGAAAGGGGTGGGCAATATCCGGAATCGAAGAACCGAAACAAACAAAAAAAACAGGTCCGGTTCGGGTTACGGTTCTTTTTAAATTATCCGGATATTTTTCTAACCAAGAACCATAAATATCGGTTCGAAACCGAACCAAACCGAAGGAACCGATAAAACCGAATGAACAAAAGTATAAAGTAAGTGTTTATACCAAGAACCATGGATATATGTCATTTTTACCAAATTTTGGATATTTTTTGTTTTTGGTTATTTATGAGTATTGTTCGTTCTTTTGGGTATCTTTTGTTCTTTTGGATACTTTCGGTTTCAGATATTTTGGGTATTTTCAGTTCTTTCGAGTATTTTATCACATTTTTGGTATTTTTCGGGTAATATATCTGAACCAAACCTGAAACCACTAATATTTCGGTTCTCAAATGCTTCCTATATTTTAAATCCGAACAGAACCGATATTTTAATGGTTCCTATCTGGATCTTATAATGAAGGGACCAAAAGAATCAAAACTGAAAAGAACCGATCCAAGCCGAGCCGAATAATCGAACGTCCACCCTTAAATAATTATTAGTTTGAGTCGTCGAAAAAATCAATCCATCAGTTTTTGTAATAATTTTTTGACGAAAACTAATGAACATAAAACCGATAAATTAGTAACTTTTGGTAAAAATAGAATATTGATTGGAATTTCACATTAATATTTTTAGGCTAATTATATATGTTTTCTTTCTTGTGTGTTTTAAGACAAAAGAGGATCAAGAGAAGTTGAAGTACTTAGAATTTGTACAAGCTGCTACTGTTAAAGTTATGGTTCGGTTTGCTATGATTTACACAAAGGCAAAGGACAAGTCTGGTCGTTTGAAATCAGTTGTTGAATCTTTTGAAGGAGCTGTTAAAACTGTGATTAGTCCTGTGTACCAAAAGTACCAAAATGTTCCTGTCAAGGTTCTTAAATACATGGACCATAAGGTATTATTTGAAATAACTTTGTGTTTTTGATGGAAATGATTTTGTTGAGAGTTTGGTCTAAAATTTACTTATTACAAACATTTTCTTATGGACTTATCCATTTGATAAGTTAACTATCTTTATAATTATATTTGAATAGTTCACTTATCTGATTTTCTAAAATTTAAAAATTTTGTTTATGTATATAATAAGACATATAGTATTTTAAAGCATTTCTTTTGAGTTCTTGACAATTTGGTTATGATTATGATTATATATGTTAAACTAGTTTGATACTCCATGTTATGCGCATGATTAATTTTAATTTATAAAATATTCATCTTATATAACAATTATATTGATTTTGAAATTAATTAGGAAAATAATGCTTGAGATCATGTTGTTTTTAAATATATATATATATATATATATATATATATATGGTTGTTATAAACATATTTTTTGTTGTTGAGTAATTTGTTTAAATATATTGTTTTGATTATTTTTTTGTTATTTAAAGAGTTAAATTAGTGTTTAGATCGATACAGTGAATATTTTTTTTCCTTTTCCAATTATAGCTTTGGTTAAAATGTATGAACAATATTGTTGGTTTAGCTTTATTAATGGCAACACATGTAAATAATTATCAAATTAAATGTTTTTTTTAAGAAAAGTTTTTTTCTTTTAATATATACGGAATTTATATATCTCAAGGTCGAGTTCGCAGTTTATGTTGTATTTTGTATTCGGTTAGAATTGTTATGTTTTTTTTTGTTAAACTAGAAAGAATTGGAAATCGATATTCATGAATGATATTGTCGAATAATATATTCATCAAAAACTAATGTACTTGTTTAATCATTTTAGGTTGACATATCTTTGAATAAGCTTGACCATTATGTCCCATCACTAGTGAAGCAAGTCTCTACACAAGCCATCTCAGCTGCTCAATTAGCACCTATAGCGGCTCGTGATTTTGCATATGAGGTTCGAAGTGTAGGCGTCACACAAACTACTTCTCGAGTGGCTAAGTCTGTTTACTCTAAGTATGAGCCTATTTCTAAAGAGTTGTATGCAAACTATGAGCCAAAAGTTGAGCAATGTGTTGTCTCGGTTTTGAAGAAGTTAAACCAGCTTCCTCTCTTCCCAATGTTGGTTCGAGTCGTTGTACCAACAACTACCTTTTGCTTTGAGAAGTACAATGATATTGTGATGAAGGCTGCAAAGAGAGGATGCAAGGTCTCATCGTACATGCCATTGGTTCCAATGGAAAAGATCTCAAAGATCTTCGCCAAGGAGATGGTTCCAATGGAAAAGATTTCAAAGATCGCCAAGGAGATGGTTCCAATGGAAAAGATCTCTAACATCTTCGCCAAGTAGATGGCTAAGACCAAGCCTTAGGAGTTGCATCCACTTAATTGATTTGTGTGTAGTTTTTATATGGTTTGGTTGTTATTAAGGTTGAATTGGATCTTAGTTCTTTGTTTGTGAACTGTTTAATAAATGTATTTTTTTCACGAATAATACATAAAAGTTTTTTGAGAACGTAAAGAAAATAAAACAAATCATTAAGAACCCGAACATGTTTTAGAGAATGGTATGATCATCTCCAAAAATGCATGTATGAAGCCAAGCAAGACCTCCGAGAGCTAGGTACGATTGAAACAGTCCATGTTTGGAGACACTGTTGGCAATGTCTCTAGCAACAAAATTAGCTTTCGGAGATGATGTCAAGAACAAACAAGAATAAAAGAAACGGTTGCACTAGAGATCTTGTGAAGAAAGCTTATGTATTTTGGTCAGCTTGATGGTTGATTAATTGCGTCGACTACCCTGTCAAAATATGACCAAACTTCTACTGCTCTTAGACGGAGATCAGACATGCTTGTCAAGGTCCACATAATGCATTGGAGTTCCGTTCAAATTTGTGACGTGTTGGTATCAAGGCATCTTTTGCATGGAAAGAAACGTCTCCTGTATAGTTTTGTACGATCCAAGCTCCACCAACATAAAAACTTTGTCGAACCAGGATGCATGAACATTGCATTTAGAACCCGATGCAGGTTTTGTTTAGTGTGTTTCTCTCTTATCTAATAAATGCATTTAGATGTATAATTTTATGTTGAGATTATTATAGAAACCTTTATGGTTTAAGGTTTTAACCAACATTTGTTGTTCCAAATGAATAAAATTTAATTCTTCATTTAAAGTTATGATTGATGTATTTCTTTCATGTGTTTGTAACAACTGCATATAAAAGTGTCAGAACGAGTTAAAATTATCGGGATAATTCCAATTTGGGTTTGGACAAAAAAAAAAAGTTATGTCCATTAAAAAGTAGATCTTGCGGGTTGACCCATCACTAGCCGTATATTTATCAGGTTTTTGTCTGCTGATTGACGGGTCAGACCGCATACTATTAATTTAAATAAAAGTAATTAAGTTATTAATAAATTGATGTATTTAATAAATTATAATCTATCACATATGTAATAAAACATAAAAATTTAGTGTGTAAAATAGGACTGGGCAAAAAAACCGGAACCAAAGAACAAAAAAAAAACGGTTCCGGTTCTACCCAAATATACCCGATGGTTCCTAAGATGAAGAAGGAACCGGGAACCGATGGGTAGAACCAAATACCTGAAACATATATATATCTATTGGGGAAAAAGTTGACAAAACCATGAACTTCCCAATCGCAGAACTTTAAACCCTGAACTCTTAAGTGATCCATTAAAAACATCAACTATGTTTCGGGTTCGATTTAAACATATATTTTCTTTGACTTATCTAAATTAGACATGAGATTAGTCAACCGTTAACTGAGTTTAATGGAAGTTAAACGTTGACTTTTTGGAGGGGTTAAAACGGCTTAGTCAACATAAAATGCGTGTTTTAAATAGCTAAATTCAAATATTTAGTGATTTAAATGGCTTTTTTAAAAGGTTAGGATTTTCTTTTCTAAATTTAAAAGTTCAATTTTTTTTAGCATAAAGTCAAAATGTATTTGTTTGTCATAATGTTAAAAAAAATTCAAGATTTTCTTACTTATTATTTTGTACAAATCTTGTAATTACATTAGTGCAAAAATATATGTTTGAATTATGTAGATTTTAAATTCAAGCTCATAATTAACTAGAAATCCGTTAAAACTAATCATACAAATAAAATAATTACTTAAACCATATTCATATTCAGTCATGTAATTTTATTTAATTATTTAGTAATATATATATATATATATATA
>OVBE01002799.1:0-29189 GCA_900406425.1 Iberis pinnata | reverse complement strand
GCATCTCATGGATGAGCAGGTCCGGATGACCGTGGAGTCTTTCATGTCTCATATGTCTGGCCGCTTCCCGCCACCACCGTAGTCTCGTTTTTTATATTATGTCGATACTTTCGGTTTTTGTAAACAATTGCATATTTAATATTTTATGAATGATTTTATTTTTTATTTATGTTTAATTTAATTAAATATTCATAAATAAATTTAATATTTTATATCAATATTTAATCAATTACTAATTAATAAACAATTTATATATAAAAAACGTACCAAATACTGACGGATCCTTCCGTCAGTATCTGATCCGTCACCAATCCGTCAGGAATTTCGTGACGGATTGGTAACGGATTAATACTGAGGGATTCCTGACGGATCAGTTATTGACGAATGGGTCCGTCAGGAAATCCGTCACTAACTGGCCGTCACGAATCCGTCAGGAAAATTCCTGACGGATTCGTGACGGATGGTCAATTACTGACCAATTAGAACTGATGGACACAATCCGTCACGAATCCGTAAGGTTTTAGGTTTCTTGACGGATTCGTGACGGATTTGTCCGTCACGCTTTAGGTGTTTCCTTGTAGTGTTTGTGAAACCCTTGTCTAACTCTTTCGCAAGGTCTGAAGAGTTTGAGTTTCCTTTAAAGTCACGACATATGGTGATGTTCTCTAAGTTAATCGAAGAAGCAGCAGGAAACGTCAAGTCGTCCAAGTGTTTAGCCGCACCAAGTTATTTCATATTACTCCTAACTTCATATAAAGTTTTGTCTGTATTATCTATTTATCGCTTTTTGAACTTGAGTCATTTGATTACATTTGACTATTTTTCTTGTCTATCTGGATATGTATGATGTAGTACAACCTTTTGTATTCACTCCTATGTAATACTTAGTATGAAATAAAAAAATTATGAACAAAAAAAAAAATTGTGGAAATCACAAAAAGATAGGAGAAGATGGCAAATTTTTATTGAGATGATTGCTGATTGGGATCCATTATGAGATAACATCTTAGTTGTTTTGACAATGATGAATCTCATTATCATTATCTCATCAACATAATTCTGAACAAGGTGATAGCAATGTTGAAAGTGTAAATACTAAAACACGACACAAGTTCCATTAAACCGTTTCTTTATTAAGACGAATCACGGATCCAATATGCGTTTTTGCGCTGATTTTGATTTTCTCTCTTTCTCTCTCGTCCTGATGATTTGTTCTCTCAATCAATCAGACAACCTTTCACGTTCTTAAATAAACACGGTATGAAAATATTATGCTTTGGAGAATTAATCTTCTTCACTCAACCTAGCCTCCGTTTTATACTTGTTCCAATCATTTCCCTTTTCCCGAATCTTCAATCTCCTTTCTTTTCTTCCTTCATTGCAAGTTTTCTTTTCTCTTTAGCCAATTTCTTTTTTTTCTTTCTTTTTTTTCCTTTTCTCAATTTCTTGTGCTCCAACTTTGCAACCTTTTCTTATTTTCATAAGCTTTTTTTTTTTTACTTTCAACGTTCTGATTTCTATTTTGCATCTTCAAATGTTAGCTGATGAGATCAGAGACATGGTAATCAAGAAGATTAAGTGCGCAAAATATTTTTCAATTATTCTTGATTGTACTCCAAATGCTAGTCATCATGAACAAATGACACTCATCATTCTATTTGTTGACATTTTAACATATTAAATCAAGGTAGAATAAATTTTTTCCACATTTATGAAAGTTGATGATACATCAGGAGAATAGTTTTTTCGCGAGATTCAAGATGTGTTGGTTTCTCTTGATTTGGATATTCAATATGCCAAGAGACAAAGATATGATAACATATCAAATATGAAGGAAAAACACAAGAAAGTACATAAAAGATTTCTTTATGTCAATTCATGTGCATTTTATACCCCACGTGGATGTCATAGTTTTAACCTTGCGTGGTGTGATATAGTGACCACATCCACAAAAGCAATTTTTTGGGATTATACATCGTATGTATCGCTTGTTTTCATCTTTAACTAAGAAATGGAAGATACTTGAAGATATGGTGGGATGACTGACCGTTAAATCTTTATCTCAGACTCGTTGGGAGAGTCATGTTTCATGTGTCAAAGCATTAAGATTTCAAGCTCTAAAACTAAGAGATGCCTTAATTTATATAGCATAAACTAGTGATGATCCGGAAGGAAAAAATGATGTTGAGTGTCTTGCTACAAGTGAAACATGTGAAATTGGAAGTTATGAATTCTTGTTATCCATGGTTATCTAGTACAATAGTTGTTGTTTATTCAGTAAGCAAGAACCTACGGTCTGAAGACATGGATATTGATTCTACTATTGCTCAATTAAAAGGACTTGTGTCTGATTTTCAAAAGTACAGAGATACAAGCTTTGGGGAAGCTAAACTTAAAACTATACAAGTAGTTGAATATATGGAGATTGAAGCTATATTTCCTACAAAGACAAAACGTGCCATAAGAAGGAAAATATATTTTGATCTTTCAGTGTATTTATCATCAGAAGAAAGCTTTAGAGTTTTTTTATTTCATCAAAGTTATGGACTAAGCTTTGTATTCTCTTCATGCAAGATTTGAGTAGTTTCACAAGTATGAACACATTTTTAATTTTTTATTTGCTTAGAAAAAAATTGCAGAAGGCAAGTGATAATAGTTTGATGACATATTGTACCAATATTGTACACCGAACCCGGTCATACAACTTTCATTTTCTCAGCATATCCAAAATTAGATATTTCATTGATTGACATTATGGATGCAGTGTACGTCCGATGACACTGAGGACATTACTCTCACTTGAACAATATTAAGCCAGCTAAAGAATCACATTATTGAGTTGCTGTGATGTGTTTTGAACATGTTCCCTAGATTTCAAATCTTGTTCTAAATGGTTAACAATAATTTCATCTGAGAAATTATATATAGAATACTAGTTTACACAATTCCCTGTTAGCTCTATTTACACAAATTCTTAGGACAAATCTGTTTGTTATTTTCGAATCAAAGGATTTCTCTCTCTCTCTCTTTGTTGCTTCTTCATTTCAATAACAACATTTGACTTGTGAGGTAGAATCTGATGTCAGTGATTACTTTAGATTCTATTGCTAGTTCTTGATGATGCTTAACATTCTGAACTATGGAGCCTTTTTAAGTGAAGCTTTTATTATCTGATCTGAAACTGTCCATGAAACCAAATGTCCATCCGAATCGCCACTAAGTAATTGCTTTAGGTCAGTAGTGAGATGCAGAGCTGTGACTGGTTGCTTATGGAATTCCAATTCCTTGTGTAGAAGTAACTTATATTCTGGCTCATGATCTCCCAAATTTATCCCCCCTTCTGTTTTGTTACTATCAGTTTTGATCTGAGCACCAACCGGATCAGTATAATGTACCATTTGCCACACTTTAACCGCCCCGCTCTGATGACCAGTCACGTACCAGTTTGATTCGAGCCAGTCAGAAAACGTCGAGCCTGTTACCGATACTATCAAATCAGATGACAATTGTGATGTGTTAACAACAGCAAGGCAATCACCATTGATGCTCCAAACCGCGAGTAAATTCCCTGCAGCGGTTATAGTTTCACCTGAAAGGTCATTTATATAGATTGCTGAAACCGGAACTGGGAATTCTGGAAGCTGCCTAACAAAGCTTAAGGAGCTAAGGTCCCATATGATAACTGTACAATCATCTGAACCACTTGCAATCATCATGTAAGGTTGGCTTACACGTAGACAAGTAATCTTAGCTGTGTGTGCACATAGAGCTTTCTCTAACCGTAAATGTCGTGAGCCACGAGGACCATCTTTATTGATTCTCCAGATAGAGACGAGACCGTCATCTGCTCCAGTTACTACAATACGCCCATCATGACTAGCACCAGCACACTGGATTTGGTTGCCTTCATGGAGATTTTCATGTGTGGATAAGAGCTTGTCTTGATCATAGCTCATAAATCTCAAGCTCCTATCTGGGAAGCCCCATCTTATGTACTTCTTATAACCTCTGGGTTTGAGGAAACAGTTTGAGGCAGCAACAAGTAACTTGTCATTGAAAGTGATGATCTGGTTTATAGATGATGAGCATTTACGAATTTCGCGAGCAACGAGATGCATCGAATGTCTCAGAGGATGCGGAGGGATTTTTATGTCTGTTCTTCGTTTAACATGAGGTTTCTGAAATAGTTGCTTCGGTGTTTGTCCGAAATGGTTAATCTGAGCTAGTATTGATGCTTTCATGGCAGGATCTGTAACTGCATCTACATCTACATTCCCTTCATAAGTGTAATGATAGAAAACATTTACAGCTTTCTCTGCAGCCTGAAAATAAGAAGCCTCTCTAAGACATGATAATTTCATTCTCTGTTGAAATCGAAATGGAGACCATGCAATATACCTTTCCTCTTTGTTTGTACCCAAAGATGAGATCTATCCAATGATGAAGATTCTCTGAAACATAATCAGACTCCAAAGCTTCTCTGTGTTTTCGAATGAATTGACAAACACTCCCTTGAGCCCAAGGAGGTAAAAACACATCACTTACCTGAAATTAACTTTGCTTAATGAAAGGGAAACAGAGAAGTAAAATGTACATTGAAGCACCATTACCTTTTCTCCTGATTGTCTTTCACCCAAATCAAGGTTAAATCTATTTTCTAAGAATTCAGGCATGTAGAAGAATTCAGGAATTAGTTCTTTCACATCTGATGTATTTCCTTTTCCAGCTGCACTAAGCCAAGTATCTCTAACACTATTAAAAAGTCTATCAGCATGATCAAATTGACCACCCTGCAGCTTCTGATTTTCAGCACTAAAAGGTGGGAGACGAATCAGGTAAAACAGAACAATTCCAGCACTCGAATAGTGAGAACCATAATGAAATTTTGGCACCTCCGGATCATCCCAGCTTTCATATCTGAAATATGAGAGAGGGAAAAGGAGAGAATGTGAAGCAAAAGGAAGAACACATGAGAAAAGAGCATTAGACAAAGATTTAGATGCATATCACAAACCGTTTTTTAAATTCTTCTTCTCCTTCAGGTGTCTGGCAACCCATTGGTTTGTCAAGCCTGCGAAAATTCTCTGGATCTGCCAAATCCAGACTCTCACTATCATAATCTGCTAGAATCCATGGAAATACTGGGTACTGTGTGAGATCACTGTATCCACGTCCTGCTAGTGTGTTGAGATGCATTAAGTATTGGAAGTTGCTGATCTCTCTATTTTGCCATCTTTTTGTGAAAGACTTATCCATTAGTTTGAAAATTCGACTACCCTCTTTGCTTTCCTGTTTTGCTGATCCCGAAATAGTTGTATCGAGCCTGAAAAAATACAACAGCTTCATTGATTTAGGAAGGGACTAGTGGTCAGTTCTTGAACTTAGCTCATGATTATAGAAAAGTGAGTTAAAAGCCATACATGCGGTTCCTTGGAAGTTTCATAGCAAGTAGATTTCTGAAGACTTCTCCTCTCTCTTTCTTGTGAAATACAAGAAGATCATTACATCCATCCATGCTAAATATTTCAACAGCAACTGGACGCAGCTCGTAATCACGTTTCAATATCTCATGAACACTATCTAACTTCCACCTATGCCAAGAATGTGGTAAGTTTCCAGTCACACGCGCTTTTTCCTTACCCCAAGCCCCACCACCATATGCCCATGCTCTTGCCCCTACAGCTCCGGATTTCATTGTTGTACTCCATAATGAGCTTGATTTGGACTGGCAATCCAAGCTTTCGGTGAAATGTTGTTTCACACCCAAAGCCTGATCAATAATGGATAACTCATCTTCACATTCCTTCTCACAGATACACCCATAATCGTCAATGTAAAAATTCTCTATCACATACAAACAGAGTTCCCCAATCAAAAAGATCCCATCATGTTTGTCCAAACCAACAACTCTCTCACAGTTATATCGGAACCTAATCTTTTCAAGATGTTCCATATAAGGTCTGATCAAATACTCACCATCATCGTTCATTTCCTTCTCTGATTCTTCCATCACACCTCTGGTTTCATCCATTTTAGCAGAAGATGACTGTTTTAGAGATCCAATTTCAGATTTTTCATCCATGTTGTCGCTGATTTGAATACTTTCTGTAGCGCTAGACTTGCCACACAAATCAAGGGCATTATGAAGACTCGCCTCACTTGAACTACTAGGTCTATCATTATTCCATCCATTTGTAGCAGAAGGAGCATCCTTAAGATCATCAGCTTCTTCGAAAAAACACTCACTGTAAAGTTCACTTAGCAGGAAAGCTGGCTCAAAAACCGTGTCTACAGTAACCCGGGCATCTTCATTTTTGGATTTGGGTAGCTCAACTTCTCCAAGTTCCAAATTCCCTTTTAGTAAACTGTGGATGCTATCAACTTTTAGTTTACGTCGTTCAAGCTTTTTACGCATTCTGTATGGACCTTCAATAGGACAGAGTTGCCATTCAAGATCTTCAGATCCTTGGGAAGTATGCAATGGAAATATACCACGCTCATGTACAAGCTGTTCGAGATGAGTTAGCCATTCACTCTCTGCATGAAGTATCGAACCATATTTATTTTGCCGAACAACTCTAAGCTCCGTAAACATCGCATCACGCACTACTTCAAGTGCATATCGTCGCTCAATTACCTGCTCCCAGCGTTTCAGGTCTAACTTCGACGTATCTCGTGATTTTCTCTCCATCTCTCTCATACGGCGACCATCCATGCCTTTCATCCTAGCATCAGGAAATTTTTCCGAGCTAGCTATGTACTGTATCCACATAACTGCAGCACCCTGTTCCAGTACTTTGTTTATAATATGTTCGGAGCTCTCAAGCCACTTTGAGAATTCTGGAAAATTTCCAGTCAGCAATCTATCAAACCCCCCGTGAAATACATCAAGTTTTTTTTCTCGGTGTGGTTTTTTGACCAGCAAATCCTCAAAAGCAGATCTTCGGTGAACCAGCAAATATTTGAGGATATTAGATGCCATGTTTTGCACATTCTTTCTCTGGTCATGGAGTAGAGAGATTAAATTCACACAAAGACAACAATTCAAATCTGTATCAAGATTGCTTGGGCATAGTATGATATTCTTGTTTGCAGCCAACAATTGAAGAACTGTTGAGATATCTATTCCAGATTCCTCTATGTTTGAATGTGAAGACTGCCTCTTGTTAGATTCAACAAGCAAGCCCTGACGTGACAGTAGGTCCTCCTCTCCAATTGTTATCAAGAACGATGGTAGGAAACAATATAGTATTGCTCTATTTATGTTCTTCAAGATGGAGTGCACATAACCATCTAGTTGCCTGTTTGCTATTCCAATGGATAACAGACGTTTTCCAGAAGAAGTAACCTCTTCAACCCTACCATCTTTGTTTGCCAATTGCAGGATTGATAGTAAGAACTCAAGAGTTCTAAGGACTCCAGTTGGTTCAGGAAAAGCACCCATATAGACACGATCCACAATCATCCAGCAAAATGCATCCAAGTTTCCAGACCATTTCTTTTTATCTAGTTTTTTGCCATCCTCTTCATCATCACGGAAGAGACGCCTTTCAAGATAGTTCATGACTCTGCTTAGGCATAAACCTTGGTATACTAGAACGCATTCAAGATCCACTGATAAAGGAATCATTTCTAAAATGCTTTCCAAAGCCTGTACTGCTTTGATCTGCTCAGTCATTAAGTCAGCGCATACCTCTGCCATAAAATCTAGCACAGCACTTGCTCCAGCAGAACACGGCCCACCACTATACCCGGACTCATTAGTTTCGAGGAGATGTCTTGGGCTAATTGTAAATAATGAATGGGTAGCAGATGAACCTTGTGAACCTGATTTTTGATCTGAAGATGCATCAACCTTAGTAACTGAGATATGAGACGGAAAAGGAGTGGCAGATGCAGAACTTTTGGATTCATTATCTTTAGAGCGTAGCCATGATACATCCTGAGATGGTGATGAAGTGAATGGAACTTCGAGATTTGACGTCTCAGATAAAAGGGAAGACTCTAACATCGAGAAGGTTTCAGAACTGGGAGACTCTGTTGGCTGAACTTGACTTGACCCACCTTTAAGATCTTGAAATTCCATTTCACTGGGGACTGAATCTGATACAGGGGTACCATGATCCCTATTTTGTTTCTTAACATATTCACAACCTTGGAATGATACTTTTGCATCACCTGACAGTTTTGAAAGAATGTTCTCCACCTTATCAATACCCCCATAATCTGAAGGTAAAGGCACGTCTTCAGAAGTCACACTGGCCTGCTCTTGAGGGAAGCTTCCAGCACTGATGGAGGTTTTTGTGGACGGGCCCATTTCGTGAGGCAAGCTTGAGAAAGCTCCTTGTGTGCTGTTAACACCAATACCGTTTATATTCTGTTCTTCTGCTTTCATTGCGAACTGTCTGGCCATCTTCACGGCATGCATAGCCCTGCAGCACCACGTTTTGGTCAAAAAATTGCAGAAGATCTTGCAGGTCATTAACTACGACACCAAAAAAAAAATCTGGACTAATCTAGGACCATCTGACACGCAGGGATAGATGATAAGTAGAAAGAAACTCTCAATTGTATCTTTTTCATGACTCTAAAATAAGGATGCAAAGAAATAATTTGAGATGTACACATATATCTTCAGTACGTGGTACTGAAAAATATCATATACACTATAGGCACGTAATGCAAACCTGACACAGGAAAAGTAAACATCAGCACAATTTTGAAGAAATTCTGCGCTTCTGCAAGCAGCTGAAAATTGAGGGCACATCTTCACAACATCAACCATGAAACGTATAACAGATGTCGCGGCAGCAGGAGCTGATGCTTCGCCAGCCATCAACCGTGCGGCATATGTTTTATGCATTAAAGCTTCTCCTTGAAGCTCTCCAGTCATATCTGCATTGCTCTCAACAAGCTCAGCTACAAAGCTTGCGCTCGCCTGTGAAAGGTTTCCAGACTGGTGGGCAAGAATTGATTGCTTGATTAGCCTGTCAAAAGCAGCTTTAACCATCGCAACTACAGAATCTAACATATCTATAAACGTCAACTCCACGTGGCTTCCATCATTGGGCACTAGTGCATGAAAGTCTAACATCCGGACCTCAGGTAGTCTTGGATAAACAGGTTTTCCAAATATCAAGCAGAACAAAATGTAATAAATGTCTGGGGAATCATGAAAGCTTTGAAGTACCCGTGTCAGCCCCTGATAACCTCCACTTGTAAAAAATTTAAGAGAAAAGTTCGGGGAAGAAGCAACACAAACACCAAGAAGAGTCATGATCCATCTCATACTAGTAGGATGCACAGCTTCATCAAGGAAGTACGTAATTAATTTTGATGAGACTATCTTATGCCACTGCTCCAGCTGTTCTTCTGCTTTTATAGTTACCTGAAGATCAATAAGCATTTCCAAAAGCAAATTTCTCACAGTGACATGCTTTCCCATTGACTCTCGCATTGATGAGTTTTGTGACTTTATTTCAGGTGGATTAAATGTCATAATCACAAACCTAACCACATTATCAAGCTCAGAAGTAAGGAACCCATCTTTCAATATGCATCCAAGAAGAAAAACTAATTTTTCTAGGACAAGAACTTCCACATCGCCTCGTAGAAGTGCTACTAACACATGTTCTACTAGATTGATTTGGCGTAGAATAGTAAGGTTGTGAGTCCTGTACCAACGCATTGAGACGAGGTTCTCTAGAAAGCCAAGTAAGGTGATCTGGATGGAAACAGGGGCTGTTACCCAGAGAGTCCAGTCCAGGAGGACATGTTCCACCATATCTGCATTGGATAAGACAAGGCAGGTTGAAGTTTCAATAGAAATATCTGCCATTTCTAGCTCAGATAAATGACTAAGAGAATCTTTTTGCCCTGTAAAATCATCAGTATCTCCATGAGATCCAACTGAAGAAGTTTCATAATGAAGCTTTGACAGACTAAGATCCTCATAGTTGTTTTCATGTATAGTCTCCGTAGGTAACATGTTAATAGTACTTTGTCCACTCTCCAACTTCTCTGGTTCTGAAAAGAAAGCTTCGCATGAAGAAATTTGGAAAAATATTTCCAAACATTGCATGTCAAATAGCACCATCTTGGGACGTAAAAAGAGAGCTAGTAAATGATAGCCCTTGTATGTCTGCATATCCTTTGCATTTTGTGTATTCTGACGAATGGAACATGCAAGCAATGAAAGAGCCATATGTAACATATCTCTAGATTCGGAAGCCTCAACAAGTGCAAGTACAACAGTCACTCCTCCCACATGGCGGATAGTATCACCAATCACAGTTTGCCTGCAGATACTCACATTTCCCACCAGGCGCCCCAGACGCGGTATTCCTAAACAATTGAGAGATGTTGAAGAAAGAAAAGCTGAAACTAAAATAGACTAAAATGGTAAGTGTGAACAAAATTATATGGGTTGTTGTATACCTCCAATAGGTGAAGCAGCAGCGGACAATGGGTCAACCAAATTAAGGAGGGAAAAACTTCCAGTTGCGCGCATGAACTCTGAGCATGTTCCATCAAATGCAAAAATAAGTTTCTTAGCAGCTAACTGATAGGAAATATTCCCCAACTTCTCCAGATCCCATACAATCCCACTACCACTTGCCTTAGAATCACATTGTCTATAACTTTCATCAAATTTTTGTATATTAGATGATGACGACATGTCAGTGTCTAACAAGTCAAGGATAGCCATGTTGCTTCCACCACAAGCCTGATTAGGCACGAAACGTGAGAGATATGCATCCTGAAAAAGACCTTTATACCCTCTACCAAGAATATACATGAAAGTAATGCAGCCTGACGTGAGCACCTCCTCAAAAAGATAACATGAACGTAATTTCCATGTCAAATCACTAACCCTAGCACACGTAGCTGGATTTCCAATTATTACTTGCAAAGATTTTCCAACAGGAGAAGGAGAATACCCCAATTTACCCATGTGCCTTAGTCTTCCATCAAAATAAACACATGCAACACTAGCTTGGAAGAGTCCAGCAAGAGCATTTGGCTTACTATGGACAACAGCAAGGTGATGCCACTTCCCCTCCTCAATTTCTAATCCAGAAAATGACAAAGAATTTGCATTGCTAGTGGCAAGTGTCAGAATACCATCCTCTTGAAAATAGAGTTCTGCAATGAATGGACTTTCATTATTTGTGGCACCAACAGAAAATATCCGGAAAATATTTTGTTCATTTTGCTGCCCACTCAAATTGTGAGTCTTTGATGAACCAGGAGCTTCACAGACTTCTATTTCTTTTCCTCGGGTTGTCAAAAAGTTACGAAACTTGAACCAGCAAACAAATGAATAACCAGCAGCAGGAGGCCAAGGTCTTTCTCCCAGGGACACTTGAACAGAAGCATGCCCAATTTTTCTCATGTTCATCTTTACAAAAGGAGCCAGAGAAACATTTTCCAGGCCTGTGTCTTCCATGAGAATTAGCTTTTCCATCATAGCAACTATTGCGTGACCTGAATTTATAACTCTCATTTGCAAAACATCTCTACACATCATTTTGAGTTCAGAAGGGGACAATCTGCATTCAGATTGAGTAAGTTCAGCCTAGTAACAAGCGTAATCATCCCAAAAGTATGTGTTAGATTTCGAGCTATGCTAAACTCTACCTGTACGCCCCAAGAACTTCAACAATCTTTAGAGCATGAGAAATAAATGGAGATGAACTCGGAAGAAAGGGATGAACAGTCTCCAGTAGAAGTTCCACGCAACCTGCTCCATTATAATAAATTGAGATATAGACGTTAGGACTGAAGAAGAGAATAAATACAATGCTAAGATTTAAAAGTTAACTTAACCAATAATAATTATCACAAGGGAAACCCTAGAAAAAGTTCTTACCCACTGAAGTGAGGTTTTCCTGGTTGAATAGGCTGGCACGTGAAAGCCCTTCCAGGAAGTTCAGAAATTCCAACTGCATTTTTGGAGTAAAAAGCAACAGGGAACGGATCAAAACTCTGATAGCACCCGCATTTTGGATCCTCTGCTTGTCAGGATTATATTGGCTAGACAGGGTTTTTAAAGAAACGCTTGCTTTTTCATTTTCTGCCATAGGTTCTGATTTCAAAAATGGTGGAAGCAAAAGTTCAAGTGCAAGTTCTAACAACAGTTGTATAACCTGTCTTTCTAGATCAACACACAGCAAACCAGACTCTACCAGAAGATCATAAAATGTCTGAGATGTAATGACACTGTGCAGTTTCAGCCTGTTTACAGAATTCTCAGAGACTGCAGTTGTCATGAGGCGCAATAGATACTTGAATAATTTGATGTAAACCATCAAATGAGACTCATCCCTGCGCTCTCCTTCCCCTTTGAAGGTATGAAGGGTGTTCAATAGAAGAGAGAAACCAGTAGCTTCACCAAATACTCTTTGAGCAGAGCTATTAACCCCAAGAATACGCCATAGAGCACCCATGATATCACATCTGGCTTCATAATGGAGCTTATCTTGTTGCCCATAGATTCCAGGGACCATTCCACTCTTCAAAACATCAATAACAGCTTCTAACTCATCATGATGGACCTGGGTGGATGATAAAAACGAGTTACTCTTTACAGAACTAAAGGATTTCTGATACCTACGAAACGAAGCCTCAATAGAAGTGGTGTAATCTAAAGAATAAAACGCATTGCCATTGCCAAGCTTATCAAAGAAACAAGAAGAGACACAGTAAACAGAAATAATAAAGTTACATTTTCCTTGGAAGTAGAATTAATTACCTGTTTAGTGTCTTCCGTGATTAAACATGACAAAATCCTCAAAACGCTGGTACGATGCTCATCAGGGATCAAGAATGGAAGAATAACAGTCACACCATTGGCTGAACGGAAAGCTGCCTGATTAGCTTCAGATTTCTTAAGTAAAGAAATCATACAATCCCAACCCACAGTTATAGTGCTTTCAACTTCAAAGATAGGTAACCTTTCTAAACCAGATTCCATCAGCTTTGGTGATGTCATGATGGCTTCCTTACTATCTAGGTGTTGCTTAAAACTAGGTGAGCTAGGTAGTCGATCCAAATGATTAGAAATTCCAGTATACTGATCTGGACCCATGAAAAGCTTGTGCTGCTTCAGATCATCTTGAAAGACTTCCAAAACACCAACTTCACGTAGGACTTTCTGGTACTGTAGATCAAAAGATGTGAGCTTTACAAAGAAAGAAAGTATGGTATGCTTCAACACAGATTTGATTGGCTGTTGCAACAAGAAACAAAGTGACAACAGTTCTTGCTCCGGAACACAATTTACAACAGTGACAGCATATTCGAGAATCTTGAGGATTGTCTCTTGCAGTGAGGAAGGGAAATCACCCATGTTCAGCACGAGAAGCGGAACGGTCCTTAATTCTTGGCAAATTCTATAGTTTTCCATATGGCTCGAGAATATCTTGAACATTCGCTTTAACAATTCAGCCTGGAGATCCTTGTTTTCTGTTGTCAGGAAAATGTCTTGCAACATTTGGACAGCCTCAAGATCTTTAACTTTACCATTTCTTTGTTTCCCTGTCTCATCATACACTTTGTTACCTGATGGTGTTTGACTTCTGCTATACCCGCTGGGCTCTGTCTGGGACAATGATGAGATACTTACTCCATATGAGTCACCAGGACCAGTCTGTGCCAGGGCGACAAGAACATCAAGCAATCTTGACAGTGAAGGGGAGAAATTTTCAGTAGCAAACTCATCATTTTGCCTACTATTTGTTGAAAGAGTTGGCTGTTTCTCAGAATCATCCAAAGCACTATTTTGTTGTGGAGATAAATGGTTAGACGCAGATAACATATTGTTTGGCATGGAAGATAGAATCAGGGCAAACTGCACAAGAAAATGGTAGCCATTTGCATTCCGTATGTCCTCCTTGAGCCTGACTGCACCACTTTCTACAAATCAAGATTAAAAAGTATCAGCAACCATAATCAGTTGTTTTGCAAATCTATAAAGTAAGGTGACTGCTGAAAGTTTCAACTCCCCAACAACATTTTCTACAAGCATTGACATATTTCGACTTCTTGTGTATTCTTCTAAGCCAAAAATTACCAGGTCTGTACGATAGTTCCACACATTCAAGTAACAAATCCACAATGTCCATTGTATATGCTGAATCCCCACAATCTGGATCAAAATCTTTGACAGCCATTAGGAGAACCTTTATCTGCACGAAACTCAGCAAAAAAAGAAAAATATAGTTTCAAAGACGTTTAAATAGAGAAAGCAGTCAGACCAAAGAAGCAGCATTCACATCTGGAGGTACTTGAGCCAAGAAAATTAAACTCTAAGAAGCAACTTCATATCTAGCAGAAAGAAATTCTAGGTGCATATTTCTATTACAGTAAACAAAATCCAAATAGTTGTACATAGTTACAAGATCCGTCCGTGGCATTTGTTCTAGATTAGTCGTCTAGCTTCCTAAGATAGATCATAAGTTTACCAAGTAAGTACAAGTATTCTTACGGATGCCTTATTTTAAGGAAAGGGATATTGTCAAATGGTTTGAAGATAACTCTAAGCATCAATAAGGAAACCTTTGCAAACACCAGGTCATAGCCATCATAAATACTAAGATTGTTACAGACTAAAGTATATGCAGAAACCAATACTTGGTCATAGCTTAGTCTCGTGCTCTTTTATTAAAACTCCCATAAGTCTCCTGATAACCAAATTTCTTATCACCGAGATCTTGGCTAGTTTGACTATAAGAGAGAAATGTCTGATGTATATTCAGGGAGCCTAGGAAACACACAGGAACCAATATACCACACTGAGGCTTTCTACAGAATTCACTGGCATACCAGATGGTATTCGCGTATGTAGCTTGCCGTGCTCCCATTATCATTGACAAGAAGAAGCCCAAGAATCTGAAAGATGTGTGAAATAGATTCGCAATGAAATTTTAAGCATCATAACTTTTTCTCAAGTTCCAATAGTCAAGCTACAGAGCATTTCGCAGCTGTTTCAGTTTCAAAACACATTGCTCAATTCGTGGAACAGGGTGCAACAAATTACCTGCGCTGCATGTCTGTAAAGCTGTATCTTACGGAATGAAACTAGACCTTCTTTATATTGAGAGAAAGCCACGACAGAACCACTGGAAACCATTTTGAAAAGCATCTGAAGGGAGTCATCTTCAATCAAACTCTGTGCCGCAAAAGGATGGCTTGCCAATACTTTCATAATATGGACAACACTCCCCTCCACCTGCAAAAATGAGGATGCATGAAGGTGGCAACAGATAAGGCATTGCAGAGCTACACTTTTCGCTAGCATGAAGCAGTCATTATGTAGAAATATATGTTATACTGGACATTGGATAGACCCATTGAAATAAAACCTAAGTATCTAGCTTAAAGAACACTGCATCTGCCATATTTACCTTTTCTTCATAATCAACAGATTCTTCACCTTCAGTGGCTACACTGTATGTCAGAAGTGCATTGAGAATGTGTATTAGACAACATAATATCCCAGAATCTAGTAGAGATTGTTTGTCAATAGGCTGAAAAGAAAAAGGTTGAGTATATTAACCAACATATTTATCACACAAGCCACCAAAGAACCAGCATCCTAAAAGAATGTCCACGGCCTCAACATATCATGTGAGAGTAACTACCATTTAGCTATCTGATATTAAAACACTAATAGGTCTTTTATTGGCAAATAGTTAAATGTCATAGTTGAGCTTTATAAATCATTTCACTGACAGAAAAACTGGAAGACATATAAAAATCAGAAGGTACCTCGGATACAAGGATTTCAACAGCAACTAAAAGGTTTGCACCATGACATAAACCCTCCTGAAGGAAAAAAATAAACCATGGATTAACATAGAAGAGAAGGTAACATCTCATGATTCACTGAACTCATAAGGAAAGGCAAACCTTGGTGACTTCAGAATAAGATTTAATTACTTTCTCTCCATCCAATGATTTTGTCTTGCTGCTAATCTTCAAGTTTTCAATATTTGTTACAAATGCTCTCCCAATGACGAAAGAGAATATATGTGTTTCCCCAAACCTGAAATTGAAATAAATTTCTCAATATGGGTAATAATCTCATATCTGCATACGGATAAAAGTTACAGAAGAAGACCCTCAGACAAAGAAAATTGTGCAAGATACGAAACATATGATTCCTTAATAAAGCTTCAATCATGTGAAGACTAAAAGACATTAATCGCCTAGTTGATATCAAAGTTTAGAAAAAGAGAGAGTTAGGAATGGCTTACACGGTAGCTAACTGTCCAACATTAGCAGGATGCTTCATTAGTCTACAAAACGTATTCACACTCAGATTCAAGGCGGCTTCTTTCTCCTGCTATGACATATATGAATGATCAGCAATCGTGATTACATCTGAAGAGGGAAAGTGAATATACCACCGACCATAAAGGTAAAATCTATGAAAAAATGATAAAGCATACAAAAGTTTGAATTATCAAACGCAAACCTTCTCGGAACTTGATGAACGGAACTCTTCCCAGTATCTCTTGAAGTCCATTTCCAACTTGTGTTTATCTCGGCTTTTAAGAGAGTAAGAGGAGAATCATTTATTGATAATGATAACATTGATAAGTCAAACTACTAAATTTTTCCTCTTAACAGTTCTAAATTCCATGAGGACAGCTTCCAACCAGTTAAACTATTTCAATGAGAAGAGAAGGATATATACAACTCAAATGTTATGATAATTTAGCTCGTCTGAACCAGTCTCTCTACTTCACCATATCTCTTGTCCCCTACACTAAAACCAAATCCCAAAACCTACAAATTCCTTTGCTCTACATGCTACAAAGCTGGAGAAGAATCTTTGAAACTAAAGGCATCACAGAGGTGTTACAGGAAAGTAACATACCTTGTAGGAGATAATAAATTGAGGTCATATTGAGCAGAAACAGTGTAACTAGGGGAAGAGAAAGCTGAGGAGGAGGTTGACGGAGCAGTAAGATTACTGACAACTTCGCCGGGAATTAACTCGTCGTCTGTTTCAGCTTTATCCTTTATATTCTGAAGCAATGTTGCCCATTTCATCGTTCCGCAGTTTCGATTCCAGAAACTTTCATCCGATGATTTTACACGGCTCAAATCCGAATCCTCGATCAGAAATCAACACGTTTCTGCTGATTCTTCGATCAACCAATAAAAAATCGACGAACAACAACTCAGACATCAAAATCTCTGTAAGATGATGGAATGTGCAATGATTAGGGTTTGGTTGCAACAACAATCAGAGATTCAAATTTCGATTAGCGATTCAACACCCCTCAAACAAAACGTTTTCAAAATTTTCCTTCCTCTTTGATAATCTGAGAAGCATCAAGCATGCATGAAACAGATTTTGACAGAAGAACGCCGAGAAATCAAGATTTATTGACAAAAAAATAAAAACGAAGGAAACACAATTTTATTTTCAGTGATCGATTAACGAAAAAAAAAATCAAATCTCTAAATTGTTTGATTATTTGTGATCTTCGGCTTCTTTTCTCCGCGCCTTGTTTCTCGCTTCAAACGAAGTCAAAGTCGTCTCACTTTCTTTCTCACTCACGCAATTTTCTTAATTTAATTACCCTAAAATAGATTTAAGTTCCAATGTTTTGTATTCACTCCTTAATTATTGTTTTGTTTCATATTCAAACCACGACAATCTTTAAAATTTAGATTAGGTCCATATTTACTTAACCAACATATTACTTAACGTTCTAATATAAGTATAATTTCATCGGATGAATCAAATTCTATACTTAAGAGATTTCGGATCTAATAAAACATAGAGTTATCTAATTAATGAGAGAAGACTTGATAATTTATAAATAAGGAAAATGAGCATAAAAACAACATTTATAATTTAGTGTTCAAAATGTGACTTAAATTTTTATTTTAAAATAGTGTTTTTAGTGCATACGAAGCAATTGGTGGACATCTTCATATGCATTTCGATCATAAACAAAGAATATATATATATATATATATATTTAAGATCTATTCTTTAATATTGTTTGAAATATAGTGTTAATCAATAAAGATTTTAAATTATATGTTATTTTTGTATTCTATAAATAGATATTTGTTTCGTTTAATTTAGATACACAAATATTTAACAAAATCTCTAAAAATACCACATCAAAATTATGCATACACAATAAATCAATAAGCTATTACGAAAAATGAGGAACAAGAAAATATTTCGCTTATAGTAAATGATAAAACGTCGTTAATTTTGGCTCCGTAGATGGTGAAAATATTTGGTGCTAATACATATAGGGCATGATTGGTAACGACTCTTGCTATTGGCTTTTACTGCTAACTTTTGGCTACAAAGATTTTGGTTGTAATGATTGTGACTTTTTAAAAAATGATAATAAAAGTCACTATTATTTTATTATCATTTTTTAAAAAGTGGTAACCAAAACTGTAAAAACTGTGAATGTTACTATTAATAGTTAAATATTTTTTAAAATAATATTATGTCATATCTATAATTATGTAATGACAAAACAAAAATTTACACACTATTATTTTTTAGGTATGCTCAAATTATTAACTATTTTTATTGATTCCAAAGTTTATAATTATATATAATCTATTCTAGGACAAAATTCATAAAAACTATTGAACATAATTCAAGTTATTCAATCGAGTTTTGTGATTATCAAACGCCGAACATGTTATTAATTATCTACAACGAGCAATCGAATTGGAGAGAGAACCAACTTCTTTTTCAGACTATAGTTTTATTTAGTTATGTTAAAAAATTTATTTATTAGAATAAATTTTATTATCTTTTAATATGTGTTTTAATAAGTGGGATTATTTTATGTCATATTTATTTTATTTTTTAGATTTTTTATTTATAGTTTAATATGATATAAGTATAAGATAAAGTAAATAATTTAAAAATGGATCTTAAAAGAATGAAAATAAAATGATGATTATTTATGAACTATTTTTTGTTTTAATGAACTATATAAAAATTTATAATAAATTTTACATAATTTGGTGAAAAGAAGAAAAATATATTTAATTTTTTAAAGTTAAAAAAAAACACTTACCAAAAACTAGCCATTGATGGTTTTTAAAAAAGAAGAAAAAAATTGGATTTTACACCTTTTACGCCAAAAAAGTTATAAAAAAAATTTGATAGGTAAAAAAGTGACTTTAAAGGTTTGTAAAACTTTTGAAGCAAAAAAAGCCACTACCAATCACCTCCACAGTCTCGCAGCATTTCGGTAAATGCAGACAATGAGATAGGGTGGTTGTCAAAAAAGATGAAGGAGGAATGATTTGAGAAGAAAAATATATTTTTTTAAGAAAAAGAGAAGCAATAACGCGGCTCGAAGAAAAAGTTGATATCTATTTCAAAAATTATTATAAATTCGAATTTAGTTACGTAACTAAATTTAATTATTTAATTTTACCAATAAAATTTAATAAAATTGATTAGAGGCTAAAACAATATTTTTCATGCACTAAAATATTCTATGAGCAATGCTTTTTTTTTTAAATACCCATTTACCAAATTTAAAAACTTTTTACGTACCCATATAGCCAAATTTCTCTTATATATTATAGTTTATTAATCGAAACTTTTCAAACTAGGGCGAATATATGATCTTTCTAAAAATAATATTATTTGTATTTACTCTGTTTTTTGCAAATATTATATTTTACTATTTGTTTTTCTCTAAAATATTACGAATATCCAGATTTTTTGGATCGAATTAAATCAATTAATAGATAGAAGCGGATCTAACGGATATATTGCTTAAGCAGTACGTACCATTATCCAATGAACCTATTTACGACAAAAAATAATTTTTTGATTAATAATTCACGAGCCACTTCCCTATTAACTTTCACTCCTCCTTTTGACACATAAAAAATTATAAGATTTTTTCTCTTTCTTCTTTTCTCAATGTTTAAACTAATATAACTATTTATACACAGCTCAAAATAAAATAATAAAAATTTATTCATAATCTACATTTTATTTACATTATTTTAAAATTCATTTTGTTTGACTTATAAATTATTAATTTATATTTGTTTTATCTCATATTTATATCATATAGAATTGATCATTAAAATAAAATATAAACAAAATTATATAATTATAAACTAATTTTAAATTTGATAATACATAACTATATTAAGATACATAATTTTAAATAGTTAACTATTTTGTGAAGTTTTGTTGTTACGTAAGGTTTTTTATTTTTTCATAATTTATATTAAGATTTTTTCTTATATTCCTTTTATAAAAAATATATTATGAATGTATGTAAAATTTTTTATTTTTATTTTAATTTATTATTATTAATATTATATTTTTGTATTTTTCAATGTTTTTTGTATTTTTATTCTAGTGGCATATTTTCTATACATTTATTTATTTAAATTTTACATAAAAAATGATAGTTTGTATATTTTTGTTATCATCTAATAATAAACTTAAAACATAATAAGTTTTAATATTTATATAATTAAAAGTAGCAATCACAACTTTTACATTTTTGGTTAGTATTCAGACTTTCATTATTATTTTTTAAAAAAGGTCGAAGCCAAAAGTTTATAGTAAAAACTAACAGTCAAAGTCGTTACCAATCGTCCCCTTACTATAATAAACTTCTAACACCATTAAGATTCTCTAATCTCCATTTTCATATTTTTTTCTCCAATAAACAACCAAGCAAAGTTAATTCCAAAAGAAAAGAAAATAAAACTTATAAGTAGACAACAAATAAGAAGATCATCACGCAAGTCTCATTTCTTAAATATTCTTTAGACAAAAAAAAAAAACAATTCTCCATTGCTTAATTTTATAAATTATCAAAAAAAAAATCCATTTGGTTTGTTCTACAAATCGTTTTTGTTTATAGATTATCAAAATTTACAAAAGCTAAGAATCTAAAAAAATCTACGAATTTTTACTGTTTGTAAGTTTATTATAAAAATTAAAGCAAAAAATGTAAAAATTTTGTTTTCTTTTGATTTTTGTCTATTACTATATCACATTCTTCGTCTGATTGTGACTTTTTGTTTTAACTTATTACTCTTCTCTTCTTAATTTTCAACAATCTCTACAAATTATATATTTCATAAAATTTTAGGAAACTCTATTATCCAAAATATATATTAAAAAAAAGTTCCAATAATTTTCTCAACCTTTATATTAATTAATTGATTTGTATGTTGAACAAAATGGGCTGTGTGACACCCCAATCCAGACACTAAGTCCGAATGGCCATCACACGCCGGATCACTAAGTGATTCCGGCCAGTTAAGTTCATTTTAATGCCTTAACCGTTTTTATGTCATTTTCATATGAAGTTTTGATATTGAGATTCTTTTTAAACCTTTTTAAGATTTAGAGTTTTCATTCAATGCGGAAGCAATATAAACAAACGGAATAATTTATTTAATAACTTAGGATTCGATACAACTTGACAATGTTGCACTATAGGCTATTACAAGACTTAATGTAAACGATCCTAACACTATCCCGTTTTGATCACCACCCATCTTGCTGGCCATGAGTCCCCGCGCTAAGCCAAATCCTTTCTATAATCCCCTTTGTTACCTGAAAGTCATAAAACGGATAAGTAATCTAACAAAGTACTAATTAGTGCGTAAATTATGTTTCCAGAACAGTCTACATGCACGTTTTTAACCCATTTAATTACCGTTAGTTTCTATGTTTAGTTCATGTTTTATGTTTGGAATTCGGCCCAAGATCTTTTCATTTCGGTATGGCTTGGATCATATGTTCCAATCTCCCCAAGCCACTTGGTGGAAGTGATTCATGACTTAGGCTAGAATCTCGCAACATATAGAGGGTTCAATGGTTTTTCTTAAGGCGATACCAGTATGGACATTGTCCCAACGATTCAACGCGGGTTCCAGTCAGACTGGCCTCGGCTTGGTTATAGGGTTGGATTACAGAAAGTTGGACAAGGCACCAGTCCGACTCGAATCTTGCCGATTCACCAGCGTTCGTCTACCCGAGCTTGCCTAAGTCATTCACGCACCTTTGCTCACGAAGATCGGTTTACCAGACTGATCTTCACAAGTGAATCTCTACTTCGGCCTGAATGCTTCACGCTTCCAAGCCCACGACTCACTTTCTCTCTCAATGCCTTAGGATTTTCCTCAGGATTTTTTTCAGAGTAATTTTTTTTGTATGTTCTGGTGCGCCAAAAATGAGCCTTAGGCGCTCTATTTATATAGTTTGGCCCGCAACTGCTCAGAACCGCCAAGTCAAGCATTCTTTTACGAATAGGCACCTTTTGACCAAACAGGCGCGAGTTCCCTTAACCGCCCAACCGTCAAACCGTCCAGTTCGGCCCAGCTGTCCAACTAGTATCCAGTTCACATAGCTGGCTCAGCTGGCCGAAACTATCTTGAGCTAAACTAAGCTAACTTGAGCTAAAATTCAACTAGCTCAGCTACCTTAGCTCGATCCTTCAACTCTTCACAGCTGGATCCGAGCCTTTGAGTTGTCCAATCGAATTTTTGCCTTAGCCCCTCAACCTTTTACTTAGTCATTCAGATGTTTCGCATCCAATGGCTAAGTCTTCCATCCGGATTCCTTTTATGTTCATAGTTCACCCCTTATCCGCATTTCTAGAAAAAAAACTAAGTCCTTCCACCCATTTCCATAGCCAAACTTGCGAATCTTCCTTGGCTATGGACTGTCCCGCGAACTAGTGAAATTCGGGGACGTGAAAAGTCTCCCCCCCCCCCTGAAATGGATTTTCCCTTGAATCTGATTCGAGTTCCTGAGGTTTGTTTGCGTCCGCAAACATACTTGGAAACTTGGATCGCATTTTTCTTTATGTATCCCAAGTGGCTTCTTCCTTCCCATCGCATTCCCAAAGTACTTGAACCAACTTTATCTTTTTCCTCTTTGCTGCTTTATTCATTCGATCAATGATCCGAACTGGAAGTACTTCAATGGTTAAGTTTTTCCTTAAGTTTGTTGGGGGCTTGGCAATTACTGTGTCCTGATCCCGCAATACTTTCGAAGTTGGGACACATGGAAAACATTACGGAATGCTTCCATTTCTGTTGGCAAGTCCAATTTGTATGCGATTGCCCCAACTTTTTCGATAACTTTGTAAGGACCCATGTACCTTGGGTTCAATTTCTCATGCTTTGATGTCCTAGCTCTCCCTTTAAACGTTATAGTTTTAAGGTAGGCTAAGTCTCTGGCCTCAAACTGGATATCTTTTTGGCGTCTATTGGCATAGTTTTTATGCTGGTCTTGGGCTTCCTTCATCATTAGCCGCAGAAAATTAATCTTATCTATTTTTTCCTCGACAATCTCCGGGCCAATAATGCTTCTTTCACCCACTTGTATCCAACACAACAGTGTTCTGCATGGCCACCCATGTAATGCTTCATATGGCGACATCCCAATACTAGCTTGGAAGCTATTATTGTATGAAATTTCGACCAAGGGAATATGTTTTTCCCATGATCCGCCCCATTCTAGCACACATGCTTGCAATATATCTTCCAATGTCTGAATGGTTCGTTCAGGTTAGCCATCTTTTTGAGAACGATAAGTTGTGCTCATATTCACCCTAGTTCCTAAGGCTTTTTGGAAAGCCCTCCAGAACTGTGATATGAACCGGGAATCCTTATCCGAGACTATTCTTGTCGGCACACCATGCAGCCGAACAATCTCTTCTATATACCTTTCCTCAATGTGCTCAACTCCATCCATTTTCTTTATGGGAATGAAGTGGGCAGACTTAGTGAATTTATCCACGATAACCCAAATCGCATCCTTCTTTGCTCTAGTCATGGGCAATCCAGTCACAAAGTCCATTTCCATATTGTCCCATTTCCATTATGGAATAGGGAGATTTTGCAACAGTCCACTTGGAAATTGGTTCTCCGCTTTAACTAACTGACAAGTCAGGCACTTGGCTACCCAACTTGCCACATCCTTCTTAATGGTAGTATCGCTTCAAATCCCGATACATCTTATTCAGTCTTGGGTAGATTGAGAATTTAGACTGATGTGCTTCCTTCATAATTTCTTCCTTAAGTTCTTTAGAATCTGGCACTGAAACTCGACCATGGACTAGAATTTTTCCATTGTTCGAAGTTTCATACTTTGTCTGATCATTTTTGGCTACTTTTGCAGGTCATCATCATGAGCCTATGCCAATCGTATCCTTGTAAGCAAATTCGCTTGATTTTCCGCGTCCAAACCCAAAGGTTCCTGATCTTTAGACAAGTCATTCTACCTTAGTGTCTTGATCATACAACCCAGTTTAGCCACTTCTTTTCTCGCATCAACATCAGCCTGCCTTCGGCTCAATGCATCAGCCACTTGATTCACCTTTCTTGTATGATAGGCGATATCAACATCATAGTCCACTACAAGTTCCATCCACCGCCTCTGTCTCAAATTCAACTTGGGCTGAGTGAAGATGTACTTCAAGCTCTTATAATCTATGTATATCTGCACCTTGGCTCCATACAAGTATGGCCGCCAAATTTTAAGTGCAAATACCAAAGCCCCCATTTCTAGGTCATGGGTTGGGTAATTACCTTCATGCTTACGCAAATGCCTAAATTCATAGGCAATCACCTTTTTCTGCATCAGGACGCATCTCAACCCAGTTATGGATGCGTAAGTGTAAATCACATAAGGCACTTCTGGTTCGGGCAATGCCAAAACCGGTTCACAAGTGAGCCTTGTCTTGAGCTTAGTGAAGCTTCTTTCACATTTCTCCGTCCATCAAAATTCCATATTTTTCCCGTTAGTTGTGTTAATGGCTGGGCCAAACTTGCGAACCCTTTCACAAATTTGCGGTAGTATCCTGCTAACCCAAGAAAACTCATTATCTCGTGTGTGTTCTTGGGTCTCGGCCATTCCTTAATGGCTCTTATCTTCTCTGGATCAACCACCACTCCTTGATCCGAGACAATATGCCCAAGGAACCCAATGCTCCTTTGCCAAAAGCTACATTTACTTAGCTTTACAAAGAGTTGGTGTTCTTTCAGCCGTTTCAGCACCACTCTCAAGTTTTCTTGGTCCTTCTCCCAATCATTCGAGTAGACAATGATATCATCAATAAAGATTATGAAAAACTGTCTAAACAGTCTCGAAACAGCTCATTCATCATTTTCATGAATACTGTCGAGGCATTGGTAAATCCGAAAGGCATAACCACAAATTTATAGTGGATGTACCTTTTTTGGAAAGCCGTTTTCCTTATATCCGCTAGATCAATTGGAATTTGATTATAACCAGATGCCAAGTCATTTGTGGAGAACCACATTGCCCCTTTCAATTGATCCAACAGCTCATCTATCCGGGATAATGGGTACTTATTCTTTATAGTCACCCTATTCAACCCGCGATAGTCATGCAAAGCCTAAGGCTTCCATCTTTCTTCTTCACAAATAGTATCGGCGCACCCCATGGTGAACTGCTCGGCTTGATGTATCCTTTATCAAGCAATTCTTCTAATTGCTTCTTAAACTCGGCCATCTCAGTCGGTGCCATTCTATAAGGTGCCTTTAATATTGGATTCGTTCCCAGTTCCAGCTCTATCGTGAATGGGTTCGACATATCTGGTGGTAGCCCAGTTAAGGTTCTGAACACATATTAAAATTCATTCACAACTGGTATATCCTTAATCTCCGCATACGGCCCAATTCACTCACGGTGGTAGTGGCTAGGTATGTCTCGCATCCATTTTCCAACATCCTCTTAGCATGGATTGCTGAAACAACTAGACATCCCGAGGTAGGTCAGATTCACTGGAATTCGAGACTCCCTTTCTCTACTCCGAACCACACCCGCCCTCGATGACAATCTATTTTTTCCTTATACTTGGCTAGCTAGTCCATTCCCAAGATCACCTCGTGATTCTCGAGTTGAACAGTGACTATGTCTATCGACATTTCCACTTTTCTAATCTTAACGGGAATTTCACGAACTATACCTTGTAAGAGCATGGTCTGACCACCAACGGTTCTCACTTTAACTTGGTTTCCCAATGTTTCCTTTCAAAACATTCCTTTACCAATCATGATCGGGCTCACAAAACTGAGTGTTTCCCCAGAATCAAACAAGGTGTGTGTTTCTACACCACCTATCACTAAGGTCCTTACACATTCATTCCCTAAAATGCTAAGTCCTTCCCAGTTTTGATGCATGATGCGATGCATAAATCTTAAATTAACTGAGGAAAGGCTCGCGAACTTACCAGTGATTGCATTAAATTCCTCAGCCTCGCCTCTCTCCCTTATTAGTTCATAGACTTGCAGTGCTCCAGTCTGTTGCCTTTTGGCTTGAGACTGCGAGTCATTTTCACTGCGGTGACATTTCTGACTCACTTGCCTTTCGGTTGACAGCTTATGACATTCTCTCTAGAAATGTCCATCCTTACCGTAGTGGTATGTTCTAGATCCCATGATCCTTACTTCTGCATCGAAGGCATGCACCAGTTATCTTCCAGCATTCCCCACCGTGCCTACGCCAACATGTCTTGCACTTTACATTTCTCACAAAAGCTTTGCGATCATCCTCAGCTTCGAATTTCTGCTTACGGTCACCACCCTTGTTACCCTGCTTAGGTGGTTGAGTCCATGAACGGTACAAGGTGAATTACTCTTCAAGGTCCGACTCTATCATAGCCACCCTTTCCACCAGTTAAGAGATCGAACTAAAGGTTCGGACCGAGCTGTGTACATGGATCTCGACTTTTAGTCCACGATAGAATCATCGAACTTGAGCTTGCTCATCTTCAAGTTCTCTTCCCACATATCGCCTTAAGCGATTGAATTCTTCCTCATACTACCGGACGGTTTTCTGACCTTGAACCAGATCCAAGAAGGCACATTTAAGTTTGTCCCAAGCTTCTTATGGGAAGAAATTTTTATTGAACTCCCGTTCAAAATCCGCAAATGTGTGAATCTGATCACCCTTGCATTTTTTGACCGCGAGCCACCAGTTGTGAGCATCACCTTCTAGGAAATGGATCACAATATCCTTCTGATAGTCTTCTGTGCAACGTGTGGAACTAAAGTTCCTAGCTAGAAGACTCCTCCATTGATCCGCCTCTATCGGATCAGAACTTCCCTTGAATTGTTTGGTTCCCAATCTAGTGATGTGCTCCAATTATCTCAAGTAGTCGAACTTCCTAGGCGCGAATATTGGTGGAGGAGGCGATGTCTCCATCGGTTCAGGAAACAAAGCATTCACCCCTCAAGTAAGGGGCTGAGCCGTAAGTATTGTAGCAAATTGCCCAACTATTGCGTTCTAACCCATGGCACGTGTTTGAACTAGTTTCTTGATATCTTCAGTTATTGCCAGGATGACTTACCACATCATTGCTCGAGTCGGAACCGCAACAATTTTGGCTTCTTTTCCTTCTCCCGTTTCCTTAACCCCCACATCATCCCCTAACCCAGCATTAGAGGATTCCACCGCTTCTTCCATATACCCCTCTTGTGACGGGGTTGGATTCACAATCCTGGTTTCACCATGGATTTCCACATTCTCCACTCGCATTTCCACTGTTCCTGCGCCTAAGTATGGCGCAGACGTGCCTCCCGCCTCATTTACTCTAACCACAGGTTCGGTTGGAGTCTTGTTTCCTTCGCTCCCAGTTTTTTTTCCTCGAACCACATGTCCAATTGGAGTTTCGTTTCCTTTATTCCCATTATATGTTGCAACCTTTTCCAGCTCAACATCTTGCTGCTTATCCTTCTTACTTTTTCCTGACTTACCGCTTTTACTCATATGTAAGACCAAACAGTTACACAAACATATATAATCTTCAGTAAGGACTTAGCAACATACCAGGACGAGTTCTTCATGGCCGAAGAGTGGTGATCCCTCATAACCCACACACTAGTCTAAGGATCTAGTATGCTTTGATACCAACTTGTGACACCCCAATCCGGACACTAGGTCTGGATGGCCATCATATCTTTGGTGTCAAAACCCCCTCAACAGGATTTTTCCTCAGCTAGTATCACTCCTCAAAAGTTAACCCAGTACATATGAGGCACAAAAAGATTGACCAGATAAGCTTCCCTTCTGATTATGATAGTTAAGCGGTCGAGCACTCAAGGCACAAATGGATCAAGGAGAATACAAGCGTAGGCCAAGAAAGTAAGGGCCGGGTCAAGGTAGCTTAGAATTAGTAGGGATTCTCTGAGATCATAGGAGCAACTAGCTGAGAAGATCGGAATAACCTGATCCGCTCTAGGATCAACTCTGAGAAAGGCTCAATGTTAAACTACTCAACAGCTTGGACTCGGCTTGGGAATAGATCTCGGATAGCTCGGAGACTGGTCTCGGGTGGCTCGATAATGTCTCGGGCTGGCTAGGATTTGTCTCGGTTGGTCTCGGTACTGTCTCGGGTGGCCTGCGATATGGCCCGATGGCCTGAGGGCTCGGTACTCGGGCTGGAATGCTGCGATACAAGGCTGGACAGCCTTGTAAGATGGCTCGATAGGCTCGGATGGATGCGATAAAGTAATTTTGGCCGAGACTTGTATTGAAAGTCTTAGCCGAGGGATGTGTGATATGTTTAAGGTGATTTCGAACAAGATAGGGTGAAAGAAAGATGAATGAAAGATTAAATTGTCTTATGGATTAGACAACACAACAAAGAAGGTGTTCTGAATCTATCACAGATGAAGAACAACCAGGATTCTCAATCCAATGAGCAAGAGAGATAGACAATTGTTTTCTCAACAATATAATTAGGGTTCGACTAAAACTTTGCTAAAAAAATAACAAGGGGTTCGAAATATTTAAATAGGCACAAGAGTCTTGGGAATTCTCCTAACATATTCCCAATACTTAAGGAACAAGGAAAAGAAATAAAAGAAAATAGAAATTAGGCCCATTAAGGAATGGGAATGGAAATCAATCACATTCCTACAAGAAAATAGAAAATAGGCCCATTAAGAAAATGAGAATGAAAATCATTCTCTTATTTTCGCCAAGTGTCTATTTCAGAATAGACACTTATTCCAAATTCCTCTCAGTAAGCTTTAACGAAATGGATAAAAGTGCCTCGTTAAAACCTTAGTGATTGACCAAAAACCCAAGGTGGGAAAAATCTATCATCTCTACTAAGGACAAAAGAGTACAGTCATTTACCTACTAGCTAACTGATCAG
>OVBE01002798.1:9041-29192 GCA_900406425.1 Iberis pinnata | reverse complement strand
TTATATTTATTTTAATTATTTTTTAATAATAAATAGAAGATAAATATTTTATTATTAAATTAATATAATTACAAAAAACCTTAGATGCAATACAATAATAAGCACACAAGATGATAAAACATACATAACTTAAATTAAAATAACAGACTCAACTTACAAACAACATATACTTAAAATCACAAATCAAAAACTTTAGATTTTTTGTACCGCGAGCTAGATATTCCGAATTTTGTCCATATGCGTTTCGCTAGATCTGCTTACAACTCGAATATAGCATGCACATGATTTTCAAATACTGGTAACACCTCCGCCCAGAATGATTGCGGTGTATTAGACTCACCTCTGATTGATACTAATCAGACAATGTTGAGCATATGCATCTCATTCATCTTGAACAATCAGATTATGAAATATGATACATGACCTCATGATGATAGCCAAATCACCTATGTCCCATATGTGAGCTGGTTCACGAATGATTTTAAATCGAGCCTGCAACACTCAAATGCACGCTCAATGTCCTTTCGACATCCCTCTTGGTGTTGTGCAAATAATTTGTCTGGTTCACTCTGGGGAAATCTAATTGATTTGACAAAAGTTGGATAAGAAGGATTAATACCATCAGCTAGATAGTAAGTCATATCATACAGACGTTGGTTCACAAAAAAATTCACTCTTTGAGTATTTCCTTTTTCAATATCACCAAACATGGGTGAACGGTCTAGAACGTTTGTATCGTTCAATGTTCCATGATATAAAAAAGCATGTCAAATCCATAGATCATGAGAATCAATAACTTCAAGATAATAGTGGTGGTTCCCTTATCACCCAGAATAAATTGACCTTCTCATGCTGTAGGAAAAAATTTTCATTCCCAATTCATGCTATCAATACTCCCAATCATCCCTGGGAACCCGCACATTTCACTAACATGCAAAATATTTGCAGATCATCTTGAGTTTGAGTTATAAGCTACTCTTGCTCATACAATTGTATGATTCCCGTACAAAATATACACAAGCATTCCAATGCAATACTACATCCTATTTTGATATATTCATCGACCGCGTCGGCGGGCACACCATATGCTAACATTCGCATGGTTTTAATACATTTTGCTAATGGAGATATACCTTCTTTATTGATTGCGTCAAATCGTCGGTTGAAGTAGTTGTCGCTTCTTGTTAGGTCCTCAACGATCCGAAGAAAAACATGTTTTCGCATCTAGAATCGCCGATGAAAAATTGCATCATCGTATGTATGTTGATTGGGAAAGTAGTCGTCAATTAACCTTTGGTTTGTCGCTACATGATCTCTCTTTAAGTACTTTCTCTTGCCACGAGATGCATTGCTTTCCTTCGTTTTTTGTCGATGCTCCCTATATCGATTTATGATATACTTCTCTTCAATTTCAGATTTCCTTTTGTAAGCTTCAATATCAAAAGGAAATTCTGATGGATCCATTTATATTTTTCAGTAAGATAAATTTTGTGGTTGTGGTACATCAATAAAAGAATGAGTCCCCATCTATAATCATTAGAATACAAACGAATATTACATTGAGCAAATTAATAGATAAATATTGGATTCTCTCATTACATTATTAGAGTAAAAATATACAAAACACACATTATTAAAGTAGAAATAAACAAAACAAGCATTATTAAAGTATAAATAGAAAAACACACATTATTAAAGCATAAAAATACATGATGGCAGAATTCAAGATGGCTGAAGAAAAATTCTTGAAAGTTAAAGAGAAAGTCTGGAAAGCCAAACAGGGATTCCGAAAAGTTAAAGAGAAAGTTCGAAAAGCTAAAGAAAAATTACGAAAGCTAAATAAAAATTAAGAAAGCTAAAGAGAAATTCCAGAAAGTTGAAGAGAAATCCATGATTAATTTCCGAATAGATCATGACTTAACTTCTCCATAAACTCTTTGCTCCAATCATCGAGGTGCTCCTTTTCACTAAGCTTCAAAACATCTTCATCTTCTTAATTATAGTCTTTTCTTTCATCAATTGGTTTGCCTCATCTTGCAATATGATTATTTTTTCAAATTGTTCCAACTCTTTTTTTCTTGAATTGTTTGAATTCATTCCACTCTTTGTTGACCACTTCCAAGACTGTTCTCTTGCCTTTCTTTTTACATTTTTTTAGTTGCATCCCTCTCCATCGGACAAGCATTAGATCCTATAGAGCCGGAGTCACTCTGATCACTCTCACGGGATCTCTTAGATCCACTACTTGCATAGCCAATATTTTCTCCTATTTGGCTCGCATAACGTGGTTGATCACGAATAGCCTTCCATTCTAACATTAAACTGAAATGACCATTGTTAGAACTTGAGTATAATTCATGCGTTTTTGCCAATACATCATTCTCGGACCACCTGCCTTGTTGAAAATTTTTAGCATTATCATAAGCACAAATCCATTTGCCCAATTTTTGGTTCCTGTAGTTGTAGTGATTTCTACATGAAACTTCATCACGTGGAGGATTAAATGAGCAATTTTCATTACAATAGTCAACAATTTTACCCTAATGTGCTTTACCTTTTTAATTTCTGCCAACAACGCTATATGTTTCTAATATAATCCACCCACTCGGTAACACCAAGTTTTTCTCAGTGGTCCATTTGGGCATTTTCCGACGAGGACGAGTTGAATCATCAACATTTGAAGTAGCTCCATGAACATCGCCCATGCCATCAAGAGTCACTTGTGTAGAAAATTCAGGAAATTCAATTGCTCCAACATTCGATAAGATTTTCATTACCAGTTAGAGTAGAAGAAAAGTGAAGCGGTTGAGATAAAAAGGCATCGATCCATAATATGGACGATAGTTTGGAATAGCCGAGGGCATGAAGAAATATGATTGAAAACTATAATTTGATATGTTTTGAAGTTGATTAGAAGATTGATTTTGAGATTGATAAGTATTAAGATTTGGGTAGTTAAAAGGGTAATTAGTAGAATTTTGGGTGTTAAAAGGGTTATTGTCCATTTGATGATTTTTTCTGTGTCCAAATCAAATAAAACAAGTTTCTATTTATAGAGTATATGAATTTTGATATAAAATTATAAATATAAAAAATAATTTATTATAAAATAATTGAGCACACATAATTTGAGTGAAAAATATCAAGAATCTCAATAACCAATATAAAATAACACCTAACATTATTTTTATATAATTAATCTTTAAATTTTCAGAACCAATCCTATGATGACATGTGTCATCATGGGATCCAAAATTTTAATTCAACGAGCAGTTAATCAATTCAACACCAATTGTGTCAACTCATTTTTTTCCTTTTCAATAAGCTCATTGCATCAATGAAAATGTTGAATTATTTATTCAATAGGTCCATTGTAAGTAGCCTAAGTGCACCATAGTGTAATTTGTTCTTATATCTTTGTTATTTCATCACTATTGTTGTGTAGAATAAATCAATATCCTTATTAAGGAATCACCTAAGCAATCATGAGTATAATAATCTGGAACCCTCAAGGCTTTGGAAACCATCAATCCGTGGCAAATCCACACCTCATAGAACTTAAAAGATCTTTCTTCCCTGAGATTTTATTTCCGATGGAAACTATGAATTGTTTTAGTAGATTTAACATGTTGACTTGACTATGATCAGTAGTGATATTAAAACGGGCGGGCCCGCCCCATTTAGATCCACCCTGTTTAGGTCCGCCCCGTTTAGATCCATACCCATTTAAACCTATTTAAGTTATAGGGTCTAAACAGGCTGCTCATGTAAACCCGCCAGAAACCCTGTACCCATTTAGATCCATTTAGATTGATTTGAAGTATTATAAGGTTAAAATGAATAAAATGATTTTTAATAATACTTTTACTAACATTTAAAAATTCATATCTGTTTTTTTATAAAGATTCATTCATATCTGTTTTATTAATGTGCTATTCTTTTCATAAATTTATAAATAATAATGAGATTGGTTTATACTATAGTTATTAGTAGCATCACTAGTTTATATATAGTCATAAATTCAAATGCATAATTATATGATTCAATGTCGGAGAATCACAAACCGCAAAACATAAACCAAGTCGAAAGCTAAGAAACCAAATATAACAAAACACAACATCCAAGTTTAATTAGCTAAAAGTAAAATATCATAGCACACTTGAATCTTCTGATCTGGAACGTTCTATTCCTGAACTACTCGCAGTCTTCTTAGCATCCTCATTATTAACATCATCATCTTCTAAGGTACCTGCATTTTTATTTATAATTTAATAAAAAAACACATACTTATAAAATATTTTTATATAAAAAATAGTTAAGTACCATCATATCTGCGAAACCACGCAACCAATTGCGAGTGCATAGTAAAGCTTGGACTTTCATGGGAAGGAGACGGCTTCTATATGGGATTAATACCCGAGCTCCAATGCTGAAAGCAGATTCTGAAGCTACTGTGGTTATTTGAATACTAAGAATATCGCATGCCATAGAGGCTAAATCTCCTAATTGTTGTTGGTTATCCCTCGAATAGTCCAAAACATCTAAATTTGGGAAAGACTTATCTCTAATCTTGACTCATCTAAATGCGTCTTGTTGTTACACACACTACCTTCGATGTTTCTTTCCAATTCAAAGAGATCCTGCAATATAAAAGTAAAATTCACTTAGCTTGAGTAAAATTTTCACTAGTTTTAAACTTATAATGTATATAGCTACGTCAGTGACTAAGTGGTAAGAAACATATTAAAATGTGTCAATGTGTTATTATTTATTAATGTGTTAATGTGTTATAAACTTATAACTTTCAAGAAACAGATTAATTTTACTTACATTGTCAAAGTCATCTTTAAGTAGAGATTCAGTAACTAATTCATGAGGAGTTGGCGTAGTTGAAACACATGAAGAACTAGCCCAAGTGCTATTATGATGCTCTTTATAGAGCATCTCTATGTTCTTATTGAGTTCGTCAATCTCTTACTTAGACGAACTTGGATCCACCGTTTCATAATCTTTTTCAAGCATTTGCAATTTTCCATCATTTTCTATCCCAACTTATACAAAATCTGTCCAAACAGCTGAAGTTTTGCGTCTTTTACGTGAAGCTTGAGTTGATTGTATCACTTGAGTATTACTTTTTTCTGGTGCTTCCAATTCAGTCTCTTCCACATTCAACTCAGTCTCAAACTCAGTATATTCCTCATTCATATCTATGAACTCACATTGAGCATTGAGAATTGCAATCGTTTGTTGAGATTCAAAATCCATCATCAACCTAAAACACAATAACATAATAACACTATCATTGTACCATTATCATCCATGTAAAGAGCCACAATACCCAACAATACCCACACGTCTGAGCACTAAGTTTCTATGAGATAGTGAAGCTTATGCTGAAATCTCATAAACAGAATAATAAAAAACCTACACACACCTCCTATTCACTGACTTATGTGACTGAATGCTCCAAAACATCCGAGAAATCAATAAAAAGTCAAAATAAATCAATAAAAAATTTTAAAATAAAACAAATTATCATCTAAATGACGTTGACTTCAACAAAATAAGCTAACATCCTCAAATCCAGAGGTTGTCTATCCACACTTTTAACATAATAAATCACTATTTAATGGACAACTGGTTTGACTATAGCTATAAGATAATTGCAGTAGAATTAAGAGAAACAATAAATAAGATATGAACAAATAAAACTCAAATCTCAACAAGATCTTTTAAACTAACCTCAATCTACTAGAGAAGACGAAGAACTCACAGATAAGTGATTCACTGGAAAAGAAGAGAGCTCACCATAGGAGAGGAGCCAACAAGTTTGTAAAGCGGCGATAAGAAACGATAAGAAACGATGAAGAAGAGAAAAAAAATAGAATACTTAAAATGTAATGTATTATTGTTATATTTCTATAAATATTTAATTTATATTTAATAGTGATTTTCTTAAAATAATGTTAAAATAAATTATTTTGATAAAATGAGTACATTTAAAAAATTAAAAGATGTTATTAACAACTAATTGTAAAACATAATTTGAATATTATTTTAAGGTACAAAATTAGAGAAGATCTTGCTTCATTTTTTCTTCGAAAGTGCATTTTTATACTTCTATTTTTAAACAAATGAAACCTTGCAAATTTCCAAGCTCCGTTTAATTTGGCAGCGGTTTGATGAGAACTGACACATGTGAAATTGACATGTTACAATATTGACTTGGAAGAAGGAGATATTTACAACTTCTTTTTCATTCAAAGAAAGAAAATGAACGTTATTTTTGTAGTTGATCTTATAGTTTTTTTCGATATAGCAGTCACTTTGTGTTCCAAAATGATATGGTATATAGATTTCTTCACATAGGTCGGAACAAGATGTTGTTTAAGAAGCTAGATGAAAATTTAAAACCAGTAGAATAGTGAAAAATATGAACATATTATTCATTTTCGTGTTTTTGTGGACTAATTTTTGAGTAAGATCTTTCTATTGTTTATATAACTTTTTAAAATTAAGTTATGTTAAATTTTAGGTTGTAAAATTTAGTGTATATAGTGTAATGTTTTTCTTCTTAAACACATATCATAGACCTATATCACATATCATAGACCTATATCATGGATCTTCTTAATGATTATGTTGAATTTTTTTATTGTAAAATTTAGTGTAAGAAGTGTAAGCTCTGTCTTCTTAAACACATATCATATATCTATATTGAATCTTTTATGTTGAAGTAGGTTTGTTCCCACGCTATGTCATAGGTTTTTAGGTTTTAAATTTTGGTTACTATCATTTTGTATTTATAATAGTTTTATATTGTTTATAATTATTTAATCTGTTAGTTTTATAATCTATAATATTTCTTTTAATAATAGGAGTATATAATTTCAAAAATATTGAACATTGTTTATTTATAATGTTTGATGCGTGCTAAATGTTAGCTTTTATGTGTTACACTATGAGCCTATATATATTTTTTTGATATATGTTAATATATAAATTTTTTTATCATTATTATTGATATGAAAAACATAAGATTTATTTTAAAAAGTACATATTTGTAAAAGAAATTAGACTAATGAGTTTTTCATCCAGTTTGATTTTTTCATTTTTGACATTCGATAAAAAAAATATAATATAATTTTGTATGGTTTCTCCAACATCTTATCAAGAGAAATATTTCTATAGAAAAAGTGACATAATTATTCTCGTGTAACAATAGATTCTTTTTTTTTCAACAAAAAAGAAAACATTTTAGAACTACAAAGAAAATTGTGAATACCAACTTGGTGGTGCAGTATCAACAAAAGATGATAGCGAGTTATGTTCTCTTGCTGATCTTGCTAAATGATTCGCAATTGTATTCCAGCTTCTTTTCCTGTGTACGACGTCGAATTGCGGATATTAGCTCTTCAGAAGATGATATTCTGCTATTTCTGCTGCGAATATCGGCCAATCCTCCGGTTGTTGTAGCACACTTACTAATCCAGTAGAATCAGTAATGAATAAAGTGCACAATCTTCCCTAACTCGTTAAGCATTTAATCGCCCACATAAACGCGAGCAATTCAGTATGTAAAGGCGATTTACCACCCCGTACCCCTGCACAACCAAATAAAGGAGGGGCGATGTCGTTCTGTGGAGTGTACCATCCTAGCCCACTTATTGTCTCCTTGTTTCCACGAACCATAAAAAAACACCTGTCTACCGAACTCGGGATGCTCTAAGATATTAACATCCTGTCCAGGTTTATCGACAGTTGCCCTGATTCAGCATCTAAATTGACTGATAACCATTGTTCCGCCTCCTTAGAGGCTAAATCTATGATATCCATTTGTGTCCAGTTAGAGTTGTTGAAACACTTCACATTCCTTGCTTTCCATATATACCACACCAGCCATGGAAACAGTTGGAAAGCCTTTTGAGACTGTGTGTTTTCAACCCCCGAAATCAAATACTGCAAATTCTCAAACAAGCTCTCGGATGGGAAAACCCCCAACGGTGTCAGGATTTGCGAAAGAGCCCATCACTATAAAGCTGGGGGATATACAAACAGGGCATGATTTATATTTTCCGGGTTTACACCACATCTAGCACAGACATCGTCTGCTCTCAACTTTCGACGTATTAACTGTTCATTAACTGCAATTGCACCGGATAATGCTTGCCATAAAAAGTGTTTCAGTTTCGACGGAGCTGAGATTTTCCACACAGCTGCACGCAAAGGAACTAGTGAAGGTAAGACCAACCAATCCTTAGGAACACTCTCTTGTACGGATAGAGATAAGTCATACCCAGACTTAACCGTGTATTTTCCTGAATTTGTGTAGTGCCAGCAAACCCGATCTTGAATCAAAGAAGAGGGTCGGATTGCCGTAATAGCTGGGATATCCTCGCTACGGATCAGTCCTCTAATTAGAGGTAAATTTCCACTTAGATGAATTCGGTAACATAAGATCAGCTACCGTCAACTCGGGGGGATGCCCGTAACACAACTCTGCGGTGACCGCGGAGGGTGCCCTGATAACCATGGGTCCTGCCAGACTCTAGTCTCAGACTCTAGTATGCTGTCCTGATCTTATAACATTGCACAAGACTTTCAGTAGAAGGGATTTCAACTCCCAGATGCTCCGCCAACCATAAGAGGGTCTAGTTGGTTTGGGCGCCTGATGAGCAGAGCAGCCCTTATAATATCGTCCCTTAAAAACACGGGCGATTAGAGAATTCGGGAGTGAATTCAATCTCCATAAATGCTTTGCTAACAAAGCTTTGTTAAATAAACGTAGGGATTTGAAACCAAGACCTCCCCACTTTTTTGGTAAACACAGTTTTTGCCAAGCTACCCAATGAATTCCACGTGAACACCAAGAATTACTCCACCAATAATTGGCAATAACACTTGTCAACCTGGACAACAAAGTCATAGGGAGTGAAAAACACGACATAACATAGGTTGGCAAAGCCTGAGCCACTGATTTAATGAGGATTTCTTTTCCCACTTCTGATAACAATCGAGATGACCAACCGTTTATTCTAAAATCTAAACGATCTTGAACGTACGCGAAAACCTAAGCTTTTGATCCTTGTAATTGTAATGGGATACCCAAGTACTTGCTTCCACCACCTTCGGCATATATACCTAATCGTGTCTTTAGCAGCCAGCGATCCTGAGACGAGAATGATTTTCCAAAAATCACAGTTGATTTCTCGAAATTAATGCATTGACCAGATCCTTGCCCGTATAAACGTAAGATGGACTCTATTTCTTGACATTGTGCTAATGTGGCTCGGCAAAAGAATAAGCTATCATCAGCAAACAAAAGATGGGACACAGGGGAACAAGCCTTTGCCATCCTTATGCCCTCCAACCTGCCAGAAATTTCAGCTTTGCGGAGGTTTGCAATAAGAGCCTCCATACATAAAATGAACAAGTAGGGAGATAATGGATCCTCTTGGCGAAGTCCTCCGGAAGGAGTTATGCAGCCTTTTGGCGTCCCATTTAAAATTACGCTATAAGATACCGTGGTGACACATGTCATAATCCATTGTATCTAAGTCTATGCAAAACCAAGTTTGCGCAATAATAGTCGTAGAAAAAACTATTCCACTCGATCATAAGCTTTGCTCATATCAGTTTTTATAGCCATAAAACCCTTACGGCAACGAAACTGGGACCATAAAGCATGGAATGCTTCTTGTGCCAACAGAACATTATCTGTAATCGAGCGTCCAGCGACGAATGCCGATTGTGTCTCAGATATGATACTTGGTAATATTTTTCGTAGATGTTGGCAAAGCACTTTAGAAAGAATCTTATAACTGACATTACATAGGCTAATCGGTCTTAAAAATCTTCATACATTGAGGTCGTTCCGTCTTAGGAATGAGACAAATATTTGTCACATTCAGGGAATTCTCAAATACTCTGTTGGTCATAAACTTTTTAATCATTTGAGTGAGATCTAGTCTAACAATGTGCCAATAACGCTGATAGAATAAAGCTGTCATACCGTCTGGGCCTGGTGCTTTTTCCGGTCCCATAGAGAACAAAGCCATTTTGACCTCATCGGAATTGAGTGGGCGTAGAAGATACTCATTCATCTCCGGAGTGACCCGTAACTCGAGAGGGGATAAATCAGTGGTAATATTAACAACTTGTGAATTGGTAAACAGAGATTGGAAGTAAGCAACTGCCTCTCGTTCAATTTCATCATCCTTCTCCAGCCATTCACCTCTATCATTGCGGATTCCTAAAATCCAATTCCTGGCTCTCCGCATCTTTGTGGATGCATGAAAAAAACTCGAATTTCGATCCCCCTCTTTTAGCCACTAAACTCGACTTTTCTGTTTCCAGTACAACTCCTTCGCTGCTAAGGCCATCCGCAAATCCTCTGTCAACTGCGGTATCTCATGTACAAAAGCATCCTCCGCATGGGCTCTCTCCAATCTTAATTTGAGATCTTTCACGAATTCACTAGAATTGGTGACCTCCTTGTGATGCCAGCGTGATATACACCCGCAAAAATTCCTAACTTTCGCATAAATGTTCTCACCATTCCGAGAAATAGTATCCAACCAGTTGGATTTGACTATATCCTCAAAATCTGGTTTAATTATCCACCTTTTGTCAAAACAAAACTGCTTTGAACCATTAAACCTTTTAGAATCAACTCGTAGCAGGACAGGACGGTGATCAGACCCATAAAAACTTAGATATTCAATAAATGAATGTGAAAAAGTTTCATACCAATCTTCATTACTATCCCGATCTAATCGGCATCGGACTGTGGTCGCACCTCGCCTTCCAACCCAAGAAAAACTGTTACCTTTAAAAAGAAAATCAACCATCCCACAACATTTTTTCATAAGTCGAATCACTCCGACATTTTCCCCCTTACTTTTCGCAATGATCTGTAATCTCATTAATTGTTCCCAAACACGATCTCAATTTGAGATAACAGGTGCACCATAAACAAAAGAGATGAAAACTTTATTACTTACAATGGTAATCATGGTATCGATTACATTTTTACTGGAAGATAAAACAACAAGTTTAAAAGAAGACAAAGCGAAAAGGGCTTATCCCCCACTACGACAAATAGGGTCTACAGTAAACAAAAAATCATATCCCAAATGAGCTTGAATATCCTAAAGAAATTTGCGCGGTTGTTTGGTCTCCATCAGAAACAAGACTCCCGGAAATAACGTTCGCCGAAACTCCTGCAATCTTCGAATTATCAAGAAGCTACCAGCCCCTTGACAATTCCAACTCAAAATCATCCTATCCGTCCGCCGGTGGTTTTCCATCAACCACCTGGCTATCCTCAAACTTCTTTCCTTCTGCATGATCCATCTTTGAGATTGATGGAATTAATTCAGTAACAAGATGTGGCTTGGTTGCAAAAAAGGTCGTCTGTCTCTGCAGACTTGTCCCCTTAAAAGGATCATGGCCAATCTTCTTCCTTGGGTTGAGTGATTTTGCCACTCGACTATCCGCCTTATTGATCTTTCACACCTCAGTTCCAAGAAATCCCTTGAGAAGGGATATGATTTCGGCACTATTCAGTGGAGATTCATGCGCAAAACCTTTGCTTGGAATTGACCTTACAAGCATCGGGCTTTCAAAAGGCCCAAAGGGAGTAAAAATTTGATCACTAATGTGGGTTGCTTGCATCGCTGGTCACTGCCACCCGAGAAGCTGCCGGTTCCGGTAAACCGGAGTCTCCTGGTAACGTCGATGAAGAAGGATGGTGCGCCTCACCACAAAAAGCTTGAAGGACCCAATTCTTGGTACCATCCACACCATTACCCAAATCCATATTTGGTTCATCCTCGAATAACTTCCGCTTAGCGGATACCCGATTCGTCATCGTTCTCGAGGTTCTGGTTTCCACTAAACCCACTAATTCTGGTTCTTTCTCCATCATAACTTGATCTGTGACAGTGGTAATATGGTGAGAACCTTCCTTCACCCCATCAATTGCCACCAAGTCTTTTTGGTGAGCCTCCCTCTTTTTTTTCAACACCTCCGGAAAAAATTTCTTTTCGTGTGTAATCTGATTACACTTCGAACATAAATGGTGCAGCTTTTCATAGAAGAGTCGAAGCCGGACGACATCACCATTCTCAAATTCCAGTTCCCGAGAGAAAAGGAGAGGCTTCCTACACTCCATGGCAACCTTAACCCGACTTTCATGGATATCATAATCCAAAACCTCTCCAACCTCTGAACCTACGGCATCAAGGGTCTTTTGAACTTGGTAAATTTCCGGTACACCTCTGACACAAAACCAAAAGATGACTTGTGAAGGGAAGTCCCTTCGAATTGTTGGTATCCATTTTTTGAGTAGTATCATCCAACCATCAAAATAATATGGCCAATTTCTTCTTTCAAGAATTTGAACTGGAACTTACCGCCGTCCATCCCGTACCCTCTCACTCGCCCTCTACATCCCCAAATAGAAGGAAGGGTAGACAAAATCGTTTTGATTTTGCTTAAATGTGTTGCCGGATTGAGGATCTTCCCCACTAGCGTACACTCATGACTTTTTATCACGGATGAGTGATCAATTGGTTTGACTTTAAGAGGTTTTGGCTTCCCCTGGTTAGTCTCTGTCTTCAAGAGTGAAGCTTTCGACGCCATTGAAGAGTTTTGAGAAGCTTTGAAAACTGAGATAAAAGAAAAAGCAGAGAGATAATACCCAGCAAGAAATTCCTTTGTCATACTAAATACCCCAGTGGAGAGATGATAATGAATTGTAATAGATTCAAATTAATCAATGACCAAATCCCTTGATCTACGGTACAAGGAAAAAACAGTGATCTGAAATCAAAATTAAATCGAGACAAAGCCCAAATCCAATTTTGAAAATCAGGAATTGAAACTGACAGATTGTGAAAAATATTCTCTGTATCCGAAAAAGGAAGATTCCAGAACTGAAAGCGCCTAAGCAAATAAGGCAAAACCATCGATCTATTGTACGGCCGTAACTCCGAAGAATCTCCGAGAGAGATCAACATTCCGATCAACACTCAGTGAGAGACATCACCCACTCGCTCTTTCTAATTGAGTCTGGAATATTTCTTTCTTTGTTAACAATAGATTCAATATGTAAGAGAAAAAAAAAAATCAATATTTTTTTACAATATATACATTACATTTAGAATAAAAATTATGAAAAATAATGCACAACATTTATATTTATACAGAAATTGTGATTTGAGTAGCAAAATAATATTGCTATATATACAATATATGTATACATAAAGTTGTTTAAATACATTAGATATTGTATGTAAATTGTGTACATAAAGTTGTTTAAATACATTAGATATTGAACTAAACAAAATTATAAAATTACCATAATATGTATCAAAATATTTACTTGAATAATCGAAACTAAATATGAACCAACAAACTGTATGAATTGAATCGATTTCCACTAATTTTTGGAAAATATACTTCACAAATTTAACAAAACATTATATGTTTATTAATTTTTTTTTTGATGAGGTTTGCTTTAATAGTAATAGTAATAATAATAATAATAATAGTAGTAATAGTAGTAATAGTAGTAATAATAATAGTAATAATAATAGTAGTAATAATAATAATAATAATAATAATATATGGGTTGATAAAAAAGTAAACAATATGACAATTACTAACCCGACTAAAACCGTATAGAATTTATCCGTACTAAAATATACAAAACCAAATTACACCAAATCAGAATGAACCAAACTATATTTTGTTAAATTTCACTATTTTTTATCAAAACATATTTAAACCAAGCTAAATTATACATCTTTCAAACATAAATTGAAATGTCCATAATAATGATGTGGTAAACCAATGTATATAATTTAATTGAGATGTACAAATAAAATATTAGATTGATCCCTAATATATAACTTTCAAACACGTGTCAACATTAAATCAACAACAACAAAATTATGTGTCGGTTTGACTTATTTGTATTACTGTTTTGTTTTTATTGGTTTTCCAATTTAAAATTTTTAATTTATGTATCGACATTACAATTAACGAATAAGTTGATGTCTCGACACCAAAGCATTCATTTGTCTTGTTATAGTAATGATTCATGTTAAAAAAATTGGACAATCATCTCTTAAAATTCACATGATGCCATATTACCATTATGTTTTATGGTATAAATTGGAATTACTTTAGAGATCCCATTACTTTATTACCATAATTTTTTTAAAAAAAAATTATTACAAAAATATTAGCATTTATAGAATTTTCTCAATTTGTAACATTAGTTCAGCTAATGAACTTTTGTCTTATATGTTATGAATAACACATTAGAATATTCAATATAAGAAGATTTAATTTGATTTTATTATCAGTCGCAACTCACTAGTCATCACATAACTCAACTTATACATATTTAGGGTTTTTCTTTTGCTGGGATTTACACTCGTCCATTATGTATTGTCTGCATCCATTTCATAGCGTCTATAAAGACGGATTAACATTCAACACTTTTACCTTTTTCCCTCTACAGAAAACGAAGATTATTAATAGGTTAGGAGCAAGAGCTTAAACCCTACCCACACTTCTTTTGATTTGAATCATCATTTCCCTTGCTTCGGTATGATTTCTACTCTCTTATCTTGTTTTGAAATCAACATTACAATTTTTAGATTTCATGAAAACCTTGAGCTATTAACATTGCGTGTCGATACGAAATTATTTTTTCTCTCAGACACAAGTACCGATAGAGTCATCTTTTTGAACTTCCACCGCAACCACTTTTCAGTGATTTTCATGGTGCTTAAAGTCAAATCTCATGGCCGTTCACGGCAAAGAGCGACAAATTTCTTACCAAAAATTCTTAGTTTTCGGCTTTCTTCTTTTCTCAGGTATGCTTTCTACTCTCTTATATCTTGTTGAAATTTTAGATTTTATAAAAACCCTATAGGTATGGATTATTGTTCATAAACCATAATATTTGGTCTTTTCTTAAACATTTTGTTTACAGTAAGCTCTTATTTAGTTTAAGGGTTTATTTTCGGGATTCTAGTTTCTGTTTTGTATATTCTTGGAACAGTTTTGTATTGTAGTATTAAATATGGGGTTTTCAGTTTTTTTAAATTCTTTTTATTGATTTAAACCATATTTAACTAGAATATATTACAAAATACCAAATTTTAATCAATGTAACAGATATAACCAAACTGAATCGATCTGAATTACCCAAAATTCTCCGGAAAACCTGTTTGAACTTATTTCTTTTAGAGTTTCCGTTCATTTCATAAAAAATTTCCTCGACCTGAATTTACCCATAATCAAAATGAACTGACCCAAAAATTTAGAGCGATTTAATCGGGACAAGTGTCCCCGACCTGAATTAATCGAAAACCAAAATTTTCAACCCTAACCAAACACAATTGTTCCAGTAAGAAAACTCAATACGTATTTGAGCTCAATTGTTCATCTGAATGCTTGCTTAAACTGTTTTAATATGGATAAATAAAATTAACGTAATAGTCATATATAATTCTTTATTTAGCATGTGTGATATCAAAGATAAGCAACTTAAAGCTTTACGCTTTGTTTCTTATAATTAATATGCCTTGTTGTTTTTATGAGACGTTTTTTCTTATAATCAATATGCTTTGTTGTTTTTTATCAGATCATATAATTAACTGAATAATCATATATATATATATATATCTTTAATTGAAAATAATTTATATCAAAGATAAGCAACTTAAATCTTTTTCTTATCAGATCTAGTTATCATAGAGTGAACAAAGATGAACTTAAATATCCTTCCATATTCACCTCTAGTTCCAGTGAGAGTCAACTTTACCATTCCTCTTGAGGCATATGTTTTGATTGAGTTCGTAGTAAATAAAGTTCCAGGTAATATTCTTGCATTGATCATTTCCGCTCAAGACCTTCGACATGATGGCAATGTTGCAAGGATACTTCTTTTGCTAAATGGAATAATCACATGGTACTAATATATTTAAACTTAATTTAAAGTATAATCAATAATTTAGACCAAATATATGTTTAATTATTTTATTCCTTGTGTTTTTCTTATATAGGTTACAATAGAGTCTTTGCTAAACATTAACTAGAAATCCTTCCGAAATTTGATAAAAAATCAAAAATGTCACCGTAACTTTTTTTCTTAACTTATTGTATTATTTTATTTTACAATCTGAAAGTGAAAGTGTTTATACGATTGTATCATTACTACAAATCTTTAATTGAAAACAACATGAGACACAATCACTGAACGTTTCATTCTCTTGAGTTATTATATTATTTTTTAACATTTGTGTTTAAATTTATTATTTTAAGTTTTGCAACGACGTGTGGGTTTTTATGGTTGTTGGTGCATTAAAATATATTATCGGGATTGATAACAAATTTGAGGACTATTCTGTTCAGTTTTTCGTCGATTTTATTGACATGGAAAAAGGAAAGTCAGTATACTCGGCTAGTAATCCATATTATTATTTTTCGTACAAGGTTACGAAAGGATTGTAGTTCATAAAATAAGTAAGTGTACCAAATGAATCAAAATGGTTGTATGTAGGTAGAAATGTAGGTAGTACAAAAGGACCACCACAATGTAAAAGTGTTGAATGTTCATTCATCTTTGTAGAGCCTATGCAATGGATGCATATATTACATGATGGACGAGTGTAAATCCCAGCAAAACCAAAACCCTAAACCTGGATAAGTTAAGCTATGAGATGACTAGTGAGTCGTGAGTGATAATAAGATTAAATTAAACCTTCTTGTATTGAATATTCTAATGTGGTATTCATAACATTTTCGACAAAAGTTTATTAGCTAAATTAAGGTTACAAATTGAGAAAAAGCTATAAGTGTCTGATATTTTTGTAATAAAGTTTTAAATAAAAATTATGTTAAAATATTAATTCCAAATTATACCACAAAAACATAAAGATAATACGACATCATATATCAGGTGGATTTTAAGAGATGATTATGGGCGATTCCTACGTGTCAAAAAAATATTTGAAATTTTTTAGCAATTGAATTGATTTCCCTAACTTTGGGAAGATGTTTTAGAATTTCCATACAAATCTAACTTTAAAGAACTGTGACTATTTTGATTTTTTCCATTCATAAATTTATATTATATTAGAAATTTAACTAAACTAATCTGGATTATTCATTTTTTGAACATAAATTGAAATGTCCATAATAATGATGTGGTAAACTAATGTATACAATTTACTTGATATGTACATATCACGAATATATAATTTTCAAACACTTGTAAACACCAAATCAACAACAACAAAATCGTATGTGTCAATAAATGGAGATGTTTGAATCATTTGTATCAATGTTTTGTTTTTATTGGTTTTACAAATTTAATTTTTTTTTTATCTTACGTGTCGACACCACAATTAACAAAAAAAAGATGATGTGTCAACACCAAAGAATTCTCTAGTCTTATTATGGTAATGATTCATGTTATGAGTCTTTTCAGGGATATGTATGCATAAGTTTAATGTTCTTATACCCATGCTAACTTTTTCAATCTTTTAAGAATTAGCTACGATTACAAAATAATCCACCAACGAAGAAGTGGGTCACATGAACCACCTTAAATGTTGATATAAATATTGAACGCGGAAAACAGCGGCAACTTTCCTACAATTTAATATTGGTAACGGTAATCGTATTTCATTCTGGTTTGAGAATTGGACAACTTTGGGGCCTTTGTATAATCTTGCAGGTGAAAGGGGTATTCGAGAACTCGGTATTGCCCGACATTCAACGGTTGCCGAAGCCGCAAATAACCGAGGGTGGCGTGTTTGTCGATCGCGCCTTGCAGCATTCCGGCAACTACACGACCAGATAGTCACACTACCATCACCAAACGCAACCGCAGGTCCGGACATGGTACTGTGGAAACATGGACAAAACAACTACAAGCCGAGCTACTCCTCCTCTCAGACATGGTCACAGCTAAGTCCTTCATATCCTAAGAAATCTTGGTCATCTACTATCTGGTTTCCTCAATCTATTTCGCAGTTTGCGTTCATCTCTTGGCTTGCTGTTTTGAACAGTTTACAAACTGGACGTCGGATGCGAGCTTGGGGAATTCACCAACTGTGCCCTCTCTGCGGGGAACCAGACGAGACCCGCGATCATCTGTTCTTCGCATTTCCCTACTCATTTACGGTATGGTCAGAGCTGACAGCCAACCTTTTCCATCGACGACTCAACCCTGATTGGACTTCAACGCTTACATCATTACGCCAGTCTTCTTTCTCTTTGATTGATCGGACGCTACTAAGACTATGCTTTCAAGCCGTGTTGTATCACATATGGCGTGAACGAAATAGTCGTCGTCATGGAAACAGCCCTCAACCAGCCTCGCACATCAAGCTGACGATTATCCGCACACTCGATCCGCGGTCGCATCACTAGTCTCCATCTCTCGCCAGACTCGTCACTCTCACGCCTAGGACTTCGCTGGGATGCACTACATCCATAACACTCTTGCCTCATCTTTTGGGGGTTCTTATTACTTCTTTCGTCTTGGCCTAAAGTGGTGTTTATGGTGATGTACTCTTTTTTCCAATACTAGTTTTGTCCCACCGGGTTTTTCTAGTATTGGGTTTTAACGAGGCACACATGAACACACTCCACACCTAAGGTTATCTTATAGCTACTCTCGATATTTTTTCTCAATTTTTTCGGATCTCATTCATTTGTAAATAACTCCACTATTCTTTTTTCTCAATAAATTTAACATTTCATAAAAAAAATAAAATAATCAATAGTATAATTGAAAATTTATATGCATTGAACCTCCTAAACTAAAGTTCAATTCCCTTTAAACTATTTTGTTATAATTCTAGTTTATATTATCAAATTGTATTATATACATAGAGCTTTACTGCTGCTACTTATTAGATGTTCTTACCATACTATTTTCTTTTTACTAGACACTGATGTGTGCAAGTTGTATTAATTCTTTTATTAAATAAAACTAGTAAAATAATAGTAAATCTTGGTAATTTTTAAAAAAATTATATTTTCCTTATAATAATGTTAAATAGCAACTAACTCATTGTATAACAAGGTAGCATAATTGGAGTTTTAGTTTTTCTATTTAGAACTAGTGGGTTAGTAATATTATTCAAGAACCTTGTAAAAGCCAAACTCAAAAAGGAAAAAATCGACGAAAATGGTGGGTTGTTATTGGCACATCGACTATGGTCAAAATATTTTATGAACAAATAAAATTAGCAACAAAAAATACAATGAAATCAAAATCTTAGGTGAAGGCGGTCAGGAAATAGTGTATCGGGGTAAAACTTTCAAACAATATCGAATTTGCAATTAAAAAATCAAGATTGGAGACAAGAATAATATATATCAGTTCATAAATGAGGTAGTTGTTTTCTTTCAAACACAACTTCAACATGTAATTAGAATGTTAGGTTGTTGTCTTGAAACGCAAATAACTCTTATAGTCTATTAGTTTGTGTTTGGTGGGACTTTGTCAGAAGTTTTGTAAGGTTTCCACAACTCTAGCACACCTCCACCTTTCTCCTTTAAGACCAATACTACATTGTGATATCAAGTCAGCAAATATTCTTTTGGACGAGACATTATCAATGAAAGTTTCAGACTTTGGATCTTGTCATTTTTGAACAAAATCAAAATAATTTTCAAGACTGCCACTAGATATGAATATTATCTTGATCAAGAAATGATTATGATTATTGCCTTGAAAAAAAATTATAATTAATGTTTTACATATAAAATTATAAATCAAAATCATCCATATGAGGAAAATATCATTATTGATATTAGAACTAATCAAGTGACTATTTCTATTTGTTAACTCAAAAAATAAACTTCCATTCAACATAAATTGTAGGTGATAAAAGCAACTCATTGACTTCGTTNAAAAAAAAAAAAAAAAAAAAAAAAAATTCAATTTTGTGTTCTTTAAATGCAAAGAATGGCACTAGACACATAAAACTTTATAACATACAATTTAACATTACAAATTTTGGTATTGAGTTTTTATCTCATATATGGCACGAGTAATTAACTTCAATTAGGTGTGTCGTATATAATTTTTTTTCAAAAAATGCTTTTAAAAAT
>OVBE01002797.1:0-29209 GCA_900406425.1 Iberis pinnata | reverse complement strand
TCAGGGGGAAATAGTGTGGGTTGATATTGTTTAGGGGGGAAAAAATCGTCAACCCAAGTCTTTTTTATTTATTTTAAGTACTGAGGTTTGAACCTTTGATTTATAATCTCTTTGATAGTTAGTCTTTAATTATTATGATTTTTAAAAATATATCTCCATACAAAAAATACAAAAAATCAAATAAAACATTTTTACACTACCACTAAATCAATATTCTTTTAATAAACTTTTTATTCATTTTTTATAATACGATTTCCACTTTTTTATTAACCAAAAAAAGTTCGGGTTTTCGACTCTACTTGGTGACATGACTTAAAAAATCTAGAGATCTTATGGATCTAATTTTTAAAGTTAAACCACTAGTTCTACGCATGATTAGTAATAAGACTTTCACTTGTTTTTCTTCAAAACTCTGATAATATTATGTTTAAACATGATGAGATCTTAGTATACTTTATTTTATTTCAATATGGGAGGATAATTTAAATATATATATAGTTATTTATGTTTGATACATATTGTATTAGATTGTATACATTCACATTTTATTCTTTTATGACTAGATTTTAACAAACATGTTGCATATGTAAAACCAAGTTTGTAAGATAATTGCATAGAGATTGAATTATTTTCTACGAAATGTGATCATAAAAAAAGAGATTTTTTGTAAATGCATAAAAAATGGAGATTGATCTCAAACAATCTTAAGAATAATCTTTCTTAAGAGCATCTCTAAAAACAATACCTCAAATTTGAAATATCATGTGTTTTTTTTCAAAGACAATTTTGAAATATCAAAAATGTTTATTTTCCAATATTGATCATATCTTTAATCACCATTACATATCATCTTACAACTTATAAACAAATATAAAACATTCATCATTGAATTATTAAATAAATATATTGTTGTTGTAATATTTGTGTCTTATGTAATTTTATTTTGATGTATTGTTCTTTTTATATTAAATTTTCTTTATTTTTACTTTTTAAATAAATTTCAGTATTATAGTGATATTTCTTCTATTTTAATATTATAATTTTATTCTCCCACCAAAAAAATATTATAATTTTATTTGATATGTTTAGCATAATATGTAAAATGTAAAGTAAACCATAAGAAAATATTAGCACTAAAATAAAACTTAAAATTATTAGTTAAGTGTAAAAAATAAATATAGGAATTAAAAATACAAAAAATTGATATCTTAAATTTTGAGGTTTAAAATATCATCTGAAATATAGGATACCTAAGCATTTGATGTATCTTTTAAAAGATGTTCTAATAAGCTTTATCGATTTAGATTCAAGCAACCACTTTTTCAAAAATAAATCATAAATGAAATTTTAACTAACTTATTAAGTCTTTAATAATTACCCCTATATAGCAATGTTAATTAAAAAAATATTTCCCATTATAAAGTAATTAACTATATCATATTTATTCTTGACTGAAAGATAAAGGCCCATAAATAAAAACCCATTAAAAGCCCATAAAAAGAAATGGTTATAATAACTTTGAATTAAATCAATTAAAAATAAAATCGAAGAAAAATTCGATGGCGGGGATACTTGTGAACAGTATCTTCCCTCAACCTCCGATTTTCCGATCAGTTTCTCCTCCGCGAAATCGAGCAATTCGAACCCTAGTTATGGTTAAAGCTTCTTCACAACCTCCTGAGTCAGTTTCAGTCTCTACTAAAACCATTGAAGACACTGTATTCACTGCTCCTCCCAATTTCAAGCAACCGGAGCCGAAACGCTTCGCCATTAAATCCGGTAAACTCTTCGATGTCTTAGGTGCTTCCATTGGATTGATTTTCAGATTCGGCACTGGAGTTTTCGTTTCTGGGTAATTTGTTTTAATTTTGAGTGTTTCCACTGTTGATTTACTGTAAGTTCTGATTTCGATTTGATTTGATTTGATTCCGTCGTTAATTTTGGATTAGATACTCTGCATCATTCGTTTCTAAAGAAGAGATTCCTGCTGATCAGTATGCGTTGCGAATTGGTGGTAATCATTAGTGATCTCTAAGCTTTCACTCTTGGTTTAAAATACTAGAAATGAATTTTGATGAATCTGTGTTCAAGATTTAGGAAAGTTTCTTAGAAACTGTGGTTAAAAATTGTGTAGGTATCACTGTAAAGGAAACTTCAAAGCTTGGTCCTCGTCCTGAGAAACCTATTGAGATATATGAGTTTGAAGGGTATGTATGCATCTATTGATTGCTCCTTTCGATTTCGATTTCTCTTAAATTTGAACTGAATTTTCTCTTCTCTCTGTTTCCGGTATGCAATTTAAGCTGTCCTTTTTGCCGGAAGGTAATCTCATGCCATGCCACTATCTTGATGTTTCACAATTCGCCATGAAAACAAGTTTTTGAATCCTCTACCAACATTTAGCTTTTGCTTTGTTTTGTTTTGAGCCTTAAACAAAATTTATTTCTTCGTGTATTATGAATGTTGATGTATTGCAACGGCTTAAGGTAAGTCTAATGATATTGAGAACTTGCAGGTTAGAGAAATGGTTGCAGTATTGGATCTCGATATTCTATACTATCCTTGTCCAAGAGGAAGTCCAAATTTCCGCCCAAAGGTCAAACAGATGGGAGGGAAACAACAGTTTCCTTACATGGTTCGGCATCTTATCCTAATATTTTTCTATGTCCTTGCTTTGAGTTCAAAGTTTGTTTTGTTTCTTGTAACTATAGGTTGATCCAAATACTGGAGTGTCCATGTATGAATCAGATGGAATCATCAAATATCTATCTGAGAAATATGGTCGGTTTTTTGCTTACTGATCTTGCTGCATATCCCTTTTGTGGTTATCTACAATAGCATCTTATTCAATTCTATTTATTTTCTATCTGTTTGGTTCACAACTTGTTCAGGAGATGGAACAGTTCCTTTAAGTCTGTCGCTTGGTGCTTTAACGGTTAGTTTCTTTGCACATTACCAATTTTTGTGTGCAATCCAAGAGTAGTATAAAAACTAACATTGATACTATATGATGTTTTAGGCTATAACAGCTGGTTTTGCAATGATTGGTCGTATGGGAAAGGTAAAAAGCAAGCAATTCTATTACATTCTTGTAGGTATAAGCAACAAGTTTCTCATAAGATGCTTGAGTTTTTTACAATGCAGGGTAACTTATACACACCAGCTAAACTACCACCTAAGCCACTTGAAGTCTGGGCATATGAGGTTTCAATCTCAATCATCGAATACCGAATCTAGTATATGCATAAGTTGAATATAGTCTCTGTTTAATTTTCTCGGTAGGGTTCTCCGTTTTGTAAGCTTGTAAGAGAAGTTCTTGTAGAACTAGAGTTACCACACATTCAACGCAGGTATGGCAAGAGAATAAACAACCACACACTGTTGTTCATTAATCTGATCAAACACAATACAGTCTCTTATTGGTTTTGGCCCTTTTGGATTGTTCAGTTGTGCCCGCGGCAGCCCGAAACGACAGGAGTTGCTCAATAAAGCTGGTCACTTTCAGGTGAGTTTAGAGAAGGAGAGAGTAAGATTTGAAGTTATGATAAAACTAATGAGATGTGTTTATAATTTTAGGTGCCTTATTTGGAAGATCCAAATACAGGAGTAGCAATGTTTGAGAGTGCTGAAATTGTAGAGTATCTCAAGCAAACTTATGCTGCTTAAAGTTTAATCTTTCTTCATTATCTATAGTAGATATGTGTGAAATGTGTGTGTGTATGTATATTGTTCAACAAACTTATGCTCTGCTTAAAGTTAATATTTTTGCAGACAAAATAAAAAAAACAAAGTATTAATTTTTCATATTGAATAAGTTGAAGGGTGCTTTTTTTCCAATAACCATATATTTTGTTTTTTTTCACATGTTCCCCAAAATTATGCGATTGTCAAATATAGGGGTGGCCATTTAACCGGAACCGGATAAACTGAATTTAAATAAGTTTGGTTATTTGGTTTAATTTGGCATATTTTTTTTATTTAGTTCGGTTCGATTCGACAACATTGTTTTTATAAATTAACCGAACTGATTTGAACCCGAACTTGTTAAAATTAACTTAACAAACCAAAAAACTGAAACAAAGATTAAGTGACCAAGTGGTTGTGTCACCGTTGTTGCCTTATTACCAATCGTGTGATCGAGTCTCACCACTTACATACATTTTCTTTTCTTCTATTTATGGAATTTGGGTTACTGGGCCGGTCCCTTGTGGTCTCGACATTAATGTGACAAAAAACCAAAAAACCGAAAATAAATCGAAAAAACCAGAAAATTCTCAAAAATTAAACAAAATTAAAAGTTTTCAAACCAAAAAACCAAATAAACCGAATGCCAAACCGAATCGAACTTTTGTTCGGTTCATTTCGGCCAAATTAAAAAGAGCCCAATAAACCGAATATACATATTTGACTTGATTACTAAACCGGCTTAGGAAAATAAACGAAACCGATACGGTTATCGAAAACCGAATATAAAATTGTTTCCAAGCTCTGTCGCCTACAGGTTTCTTCATCGCCTATCACAACGTCTCCGTCACCTTAAGGCTCCGATCACAGCGCCTACAGGTTTCTTCATCACATATTACAACGTCTCCGTTGCCTACAGGTTTCTTCATCGTTTACAATCTCCTATGATGTATCTGGAATCAATTTCAGTGTCTCTCGAATCTGTCCTTAGAATTCTTCGTCTGTTTATTAGATAATTGAATCCATACTCTAGCTTCTGATACAATGATAAGAACAATGGTATAGATTAGTAAATCATGGATGTGTATGTTGTAAGCAATTTGAGTGTTTTACTTGGATCTTCAAAGAAAATATTGTGAACTGAAGATGTTCGACAAAATGCCTAAAAGAAGTTACTTGTCCAACTCTAAAAACTTCACATATGTGTAAGTATTAGAATACGTTATTAAGAATGTGGTTACAATTTATCTGCTCTGTATGTATAGCTTTCCCTTTTGAATCCGATTTAGTCTCAATTCTTCATGATCTGAAACTACACAAAAATTGAAATAAAACCTTAGCAAGATACTTAACAATAACGCAATTCTTTTTGTTTTAGATCCACTCAGTTCTAACCTGGTTTGTTTAAGTTATGTCAAATGATAATAACTATGTACAGTACAATGTTTTTATGAGTTTTAAACCAAGAAAAGTATGTATGACTTCTTATACTTTAGATTCTAAGTATTCATTTTCTAAAGGTTTGACCTTAAGTGCTATATGCAGTTGCATTCCATGGCACCAAGATGGAAATGGAAAGGTGCTAAAGCAAAAGCTCTTGCAGAACCAATTTCAAAATCAGTCTTAGAGCTCCAGCTTTCTCTATCCAAAACAGGGACATTGGGTTCTCTCTCGAGTTGTAACGTGCTTCTAGCTGTTGAGCCAGAGCAAGCTGAACTTCTAGACCGTTGCTGTTTTGGCAGATTCATCTTATCTGCAGATAAAGTTAAGAAATGGATCCAATTATCTTTTGAAGAAGCTTTCTACTTGCTCTACAATCTAAAATGCATCACAATCTGTTTCCAAGGTCGTTTCTTGGAAAATGCAATAGACACATGGATGTATATGAAATCAAAAAGACCAAACTTTCCAATATTTTTCAAAGCTTATTCACATTTACGATCCAAGAACTGGGTTTTAAGATCTGGATTGCAATATGGTGTGGATTTCGTGGCGTATCGTCACCATCCATCTCTTGTCCACTCTGAATACTCGGTTTTGGTTCAGTCAGGTGACAGTGATCGGTTAAGAGTTTGGTCAGATATTCATTGCGCTGTTCGGTTAAGCGGAAGTGTTGCGAAAACGTTATTGACTCTCCATGTTAATGGTAGCTCTAAAGGAGAGGATTTGAATCTACCTGAGTGTTTGGTGAACTACACAGTGGAGGAACAGATGATAAGTAGATGGAGTCCAGAACTCAGTCGTGAAGATGAAATCACGATTTCTAAACCAAATGGGAGTAATCTGGTCCTGCTAATTGGTGATACATGAGACTAGATAGCAGGAGATAAAACTGATAAAGATTGACGTTCTGAAACCGTAATCTGAAGTGGTCGTGGGATTTTGAGATGGATGGGAAGGAGTATCAATAGTATCAAGAGAGATATAGACCTGGTTCGTTTGCTAGTCGCTAGCTGCAGCTGTTATCAGTCGTTATGTTCGTTTGCCAGTCGCTAGCGGCAGCGATTAGCAGTTGTTGAATCTATTTTGAAACGCTAGAAAATTTGGCGGTTAAAATTTTAAATTGCTGGTGGCAGCGATTAGCGATTAGTCGCTGGTCCAGCGACCGACAAACGAACACAATTTTAATCGCTGCCGTTAGCGACTAGTAAACAAACAGAGCCATATTCAGGTGCTTGTGCATCAGGATTAAAAGAACAAACAGTTTCTTCATGTCTTATATCTCCACACTTGAAAGCAAAACAGAGAGGACAGAGATGGAATACTTATCAAGCAAGAACAAAGGGTTAATAAAAAATATAATATTAATATAAATTATTTTGTATTTCGATAAATTAAGAGTGCCCATTGTTTGGTGAAGTTATTTTATGTAGTTTAAATAACACTAGATTTTAAATTCTATTAGTTAATAACATCTCTATGAAAAGATTTTATGTTTTTTATATAGTTTAGATAACACTAAATTTAAAATTCTATTAATTAATTAATATAAAAAACAAATAACATTAGATTTTAAGATAAAATTAAAATCAAGTATGGAATAACATTATTATATTTTCAATGCCTTTTCAGGAAAAAAAATATATATATATATTGCGAAAAAAATTCGGTATAAAGGTAGTAATAAATTTTATTCAATTTATTTATCTTAATTTTGAAAAAAATCTATAGTAAACTTCCAATAATCTATTGAAACTGTGTCAGATTTATTGTAAACTTTGCTTGACTAATTTTTGTTTTTAAAATGAGTTTTTATACAGATTTAATCCTTTTACAGGTAAAAAAAAGTATTAATTCTTCACATTTTAAGGTTAATGTTTTCCAATTACCAAATATTTTTGTTATTTTTCACATTTTCTCCAAAGCCAGTGAAAGATGTATCGACCGGTTATGTCATTACTGAACCGGTTTTAGTGAAAAATAAACGAACCGATACGGTTATTGAAAACCGAAGCTCTATAAAATCCAAAAATTTCCATCTTTCTCGTGTCTCTCAAATTAGGGTTTCGCTTATCGCCGCTTAAGCTCTTACTTCTCCGATCACATCTTCTCCGTCGTCTACAGGTTTCTTCATCGTTTTCAATCTCCTAAAATCGATTTCAGTTTCCTTTTCTTCCTCTGGTTGTTAGATAATTGAATCCTTAGTTTAGCTTCTGATACGATGATAAATTCTTAGATTGGTTTTGTTTACATCAATAGTTAGTAAATCACTGGCCTGATAAGTTTCTCCGTGTGATTCCTAACGAAAACAATCGAAGCAGATTAGTATAATGTCAGATTTGATTCGTCAATTCGATTATCCTAATTTTGTATTCTCAAAGTTTGATTTGCTTTTCATGAAACATATAAACACTATGATCTAGCTTACAATGCTGATTTGTGTAGTATGCAAATTTGTGTACTTAAACACTATGTTTTGGTTAAGTAGTGATCTGTGTATTATGCAAGTTGTGTTATAGTTAGCTTTTTGGTTTTTTGATGGTTGTTTCAAAATGGATTCACAGATTAAGCATGCAGTGGTAGTGAAGTTTAGCTTGAATCGGTTACAATCTCCTTGAATCGATTTTAGTCTCCTTTTCTTCCTCTTGTTGTTATACAATTGAATCCTTAGTTTAGCTTCTGATACGATGATAAATTCTTAGATTGGTTTTGTTTACATCAATAGTTAGTAAATCACTGGCCTTTCTCCGAGGGATTCCTGACGAAAACAATCGAAGCAAATTAGTATAATGTCAGATTTGGTTCGTCAAATCGATTTTCCTAATGTTGTATTCTCATAATTGATTTGCTTTACATGAAACATATAAACACTATGTTCTAGCTTAACAATGCTGATTTGTGTACTTAAACACTATGTTGTGGTTAATTAGTTATCTGTGTATTATGCAACTTGTGTTATAATTAGCCTTTTGGATATTTGATGGTTGATTTAGGATGGATTCTCAGATTAAGCATACAGTGGTAGTGAAGTTTAGCTTGAAACATTTACAATCTCCTTGAATCGATTTTAGACTTTTTAGTTTCCTTTTCTTCCTCTTGTTGTTAGACAATTGAGTCCTGAGTTTAGCTTCTGATACGATGATAAACTCTTAGATTGGTTTTGTTTATATCAATAGTTAGTAAATCACTGGCCTGATAAGTTTCTCCGAGTGATTCGAAGCAGATTAGTATAATGTCAGATTTGATTCGACAAATCGATTATCCTAATTTTGTATTCTCATAATCGATTTGCTTTAACATTAAACATATAAACACTATGTTCTAGCTTACACTACTGATTTGTGTATAATGTATATGTATCTTAGCAAACAATTCTGCATATATATAGATTAGTATAACGTCTTTAATTGATTTTTTCCTTCTCAAAGTTAATTGCTTTAAACATATAAACACTAAGTAGTGATTTGTGTTATAATTAGCCTTTTTGGGTTTTTGATGATTGTTTCAGAATGGATTCTCAGATTAAGCATGCAGTAGTGGTGAAAGTAATGGGTAGGACTGGGTCTAGAGGTCAAGTGACTCAGGTTCGAGTGAAGTTCACTGACTCGGATCGTTACATTATGAGAAATGTTAAAGGACCAGTGAGAGAAGGTGATATTCTCACTTTGCTAGAGTCTGAGAGAGAAGCTAGGAGACTTCGTTAATGTCTTCTTCTTCTTGTTCATTCCAAGTTGAAAAATTAGAAAACAGATCAACATTTTTGGTTATTTGTCTCTCTTTTTCTTGCTTTGATTGGATTAGTAAACTATGCGTTTGAGTTGAGTTTTGTTGTTGCTTTAAAGACATGCTTGGTTGATATGTGCTATGGGTTGTTTTGGTATTCAAATTTATATAAGGTCACATTTCAAGAATGCTCTATATAGACATCTAAAGAAAAAGGAAAAAAACCTTAAAAATATCTCAAGTCTTCAACTTTTGTCCGTTTAATACCCGAACTTGTTTGGTTGCCATTTTAATACTCAAGCTTTTTTTCGTTGTCATTTTAAATACCAAACAATTCAAAATTGCAATTTTCTCTAAATTACGTTAGTCAACTATACATTTCTGTTGGTCAACGTTTTTGTAAAAAAAAAAAAAAAAAACCCATTTCTCTCTCTCCACTGTGCACCTTTCTTTCTTTTTTCTCTGTAAATCTAGCAAAATGAATCTAGAAAAGAAAGAAAATTTTATATAAAATGAATAAATCCCAACAAACTTAACCATTTTAATGAATCTAGCAAAAGAAATAAATTTATCTATCAACATTTGAATCAACATAGTCCAATTTTGATTTCTCAAAAAAAAAACTGATTTTTCATGATAAAACCTATAAAATCTCCAATTCTTTATATGTTTTTGTATAAGAACAACAATTAAAGCTTCGATTTTTGAGTATTGTTTATATGTGTCTAGATGTATTATCCATTGAAGATGAAAGAGTAGGAGGCCATTGATGATGAAGGAGTAGGCAATGAAGACAACTAGGGTTAGAGAGAAGGATTTTTTTTTTTTACAGAAACGTTGACCAACAGAAGTGTATAGTTGACTAACGGAATTTAGAGAAAATTGAGATTTTGAATTGTTTGGGATTTAAAATGGCAACGAAAAAAAACCTGAGTATTAAAATGGCAACCAAACAAGTTCGGGTATTAAACGGGCAAAAGTTGAGGACTTGGGATATTTTTAAGGTTTTTTCCTCTAAGGTTTAAAATTTTTGTAAACTGATTATTAAAATTTTAAAATTTTCATTCAATTTGATTTTAAACCAATATCTTTAGATTTAAAATTATCAAAATTTAAATGTCTAATAGATTCATTTGCAGAGAGTTTTAAATATTTACAGGAGTCATGAAAAGATTTTAGAAATCTCTGCATTTTATCTTGAATTTTGAATAACATTAAATTTTGAAAGCTGATTTAAAATTTTTCGTCCAATAATACTAAATTTCAAATTATATTTATACTTTTAACTAATAATTATGAGATTTGTACTCTTTTTTTGGAAAATTGTTGAAACAAACAATTTTAAATAGTAATTAAAAAGTGATCATAAAAATAATTATTTATATTTTATTAGATTTATAACAAATTTACAATTTAAAAAAATACATTCAAGTTTTATTTTGTAACTTTTTTATATAAATTTTATTTAAGAAGCCCTAACTTTTTTCCACAAGGTCCATTTTTTGTTTCTTCTAAAACATCACTGATATCAAAATAGAGGAGTAATAGAAAATGGTTTAGTGGTATCATTTGGAAGTGAAAAAAAAAAAAAACTATGGTCCAAAGTTAAGAAGGAAAATATTTTCTCTAATTATGCTTGTGAAATGTGGCTTTTGTAAACAATCTTTCTATCTGATGAACCAAAAAATTATCCTGATTTTTACCATAATGGTAAAATTCTGATGGGTGAAAAGTAGCTTTTTGAGTTGATTTAATTAAAAAAGAAGTTAATGTATATAAATACAATATGAAAAAATCTCACCTTCTTGTCATCTCTATTTTTTTATTTTTTATTTTGTATCTGAAAGTAACTTGTAAGCATTAATTTAAATTGATCTGACTAACTCTAGTGTTGATCATTACTTAAGAATCTTAATGAGTAAAAAATCTTAAATATTTAGAAAACATAAATTATTATTTTTTCATCAATCACATCTTATATTTTATTGATTATGTAAAAGTAAATCTATATATTTCTATGGTAAAGAAATATCGATATAAAAGAAACTAGAGTTTGATCTAAATTTTCTTTCGTGTTATTTATCATGAGTCGGTGGACAAACTGGAAATCCGAGAAATATCTTCGTAACGACCGATAATTTCATTTGGAAAACAAGACAATCCAAAAACATTAAAATCAATATCAATTAGTGTGAGATGTCAAAAAAAGTTCCAAATTAGAAACTAAACAAAAAATAGTCTAATATATAAAGAGATGTCCAACTCTAATTAGTAAAAAGTCTTTTGGAAAGAAAATCCAAAAATAAATTCATGTGGACTAGCCTCCTAGGACCAAACTGGACAATATTATACTAATTGAACAACATAGTGTTAGACATGGGCATTAACAATCTCAACAATTAACTCTAGTATATATGTTAAAACAGAGAACAATACCAATTTTTCATACTTAATATAGTCAATAAAAGACTGAGGATTGAGTTCCAAATATAGAGGATAATGGTTATGTGGATGCAATGCAAGATACGAGGTTCGATCCACGAAAAATCAATTTTTCATAAATACTAAGTTATTGTGGAAAGTCTTACCAACTCGTCATTTGCCTACAAGTTCTCATTACGCGCACCATCCACCATAGGATCACTAGTCTTAGCTATGCTCCTGGCTTCCGCTTTCACGGTCTAAACCAGCAATATCATCAGCTTCATTCCCAGACTTGACTAGATCGTTTCTGCTTCATATATTTCGTTTAGATTTTTCATGGATGTAATTTTTTTAGATATAGTTTTATCCTATTAGATTTTCTAAATTCATATTTTAACGAAACAACTTTGAAAACCCTCGTATGAAGCATTTACTTTTCAAACATTTTTTCAAGTTTTTTCACGATTTTTTATTCTACATATAACATTCACTTTTAATTAATAAATTTAACATTTAATAAAATAAAATAAAAACGTATGTATGTAATATAAGTTGTTTCATCTTGTAGTTTAATTATTCACACCATTCCACTAGTAGTTATTATTGATGTTATAAATTACACAAAAATAAAGAAGATTTAAAAGTTGATGTAAAGTTAAAATGGAAATAATCTAACTCATATTTTTAATATATAGATAATTACATCGAAGTGAAAGGACTGCTTTTTACACTTTATCTAATAACTACATATTTATTAATTAACTATTATATTTATCTTTTTTTTTTGTTAAAAAACTATTATATTTATCAATATATATTTTATAGTTAATACACAATTCCTAGTTTTTAAAACTAGGCCTAATTTATGATTATCAGAATCTAGATGACAAACTTGTCAACAAACATTATGTTTTTAATAATTTGATAGAACTTAAACTTTTCAAATCATCTAAATATAATCACTCATTAATTTCCCCAAATTGGTTTCCTTGTATATAATAATTGGGAACTCTCTCTCTCTCTCTCTCCTAGTTGAAAAACTCTATAAGTAGATGTCTTGATCATCCACATCACTATAAGTCTCTCTCTTTTCTAAGTTATTTTAAAAACCCAAAACAAATCAAAAAGTGAAAGAAACTTAAAAAAAAAAAAATGGAGAATAAGGGAAGTACTAGAGTGATACAACCATTGATAGTGGGAAGAGTTATAGGAGATGTTCTTGATTTCTTCACTCCATCAATAAAGATGCAAGTGAGTTATAACAAGAAACAAGTCTCTAATGGCTTTGAGATTCTTCCTTCTTTTGTCTCTTCCAAGCCTAGGGTTGAGATTCATGGTGGTGACCTTAGATCCTTCTTCACCTTGGTATATATACACAATATCTTAACATTAATATTATAGTAATATAAGATAATCTCTATATTTTGTGCCCAAAAACACATTACAAGTATCTTGACACAATATCATTAAATTAATTTTAAAAGAATACGATAAACACTATATTTTGTGCCCAAAAACACATTATAATTATCTTATAATTTTTTCATGTAAATTAGCTATAATCATTACATTTTCTGTTAAATTATCTTTATATATATATATATATATATATATATTACTTGTATTGTACACACCTTGGTATATACACAATATTTTTATTTTATTTGTGCACCTTATATACACAATATTATAAAATTAATTTTAAAAGAATAAGATAATCACTTTATTTTGTGACCAAAAACACATTACAATTTTCTTATAATTTTTTCATGTAAATTAGCTATAATCATTACATTTTCTGATAAATTATCTTATATGTTTTACTTGTATTGTATACACCTTGGTATATACACAATATCATAAAATTAATTTTAAAAGAATAAGATAATCACTATATTTTTGTGCCCAAAAACACATTACAATTATCTTATAATTTTTTCATGTAAATTAGCTATAAGAATTACATTTTCTGATAAAATATCTTATATATTTTACTTCTATTGTATATTTTTCTTTTCATATTTTTTTTGTGTGTATAATCTCAACAGGTGATGGTAGACCCTGATGTTCCAGGTCCTAGTGACCCTTTTCTTAAAGAACATCTTCATTGGTAAGTTCAATATTTTTTATAAATTTTTCTTTATCTTTCTCTATAATATATAAACCTAGAGAAATTTATATATTCTGCCTATATATATACATTAACTCTACTCAAAATCTCCTCATCACAAAATTACTTAGTTTCTTAATCTCTTATTATTAAAACCAAAAAGAATAATTTTATTTATATGCAGAGCCGGCTGGGGATCGCCCCTAGTATCCCTCCCCTTAACCAATAATTTCAGGGGCCAAATGTTTTTATTTTTTAAAAATTTATTTTATTAATAGTGATTAAATAGTAACAATAATAAATTACTTGTATTTTATTTATATTTTAAAAAATTTACAATAAATATAAGTGGGCCAAATATAATTATTTCACGATACTAAATAGTGAGAGCATATAATAAGGGGGCCAAATATAATTATTTTTGCTCGGAGTCCCTAATATTTGTGAGCCGGCATTGTTTATATGTTTCAACAGGATCGTTACAAACATTCCAGGTACGACAGATGCTACATTTGGTAAGTGGTGATCAAATAAATATTATATATTAAACATATATTTTTGATATTAACAAAAAATGTTTTGAATTTGAAATATATAGGAAAAGAGATAATAAGCTATGAATTGCCAAAACCAAACATAGGAATACATAGGTTTGTGTTTGTTCTGTTTAAGCAGAAGCAAAGACATGTTATATTACCAAACATAACTTCAAGAGATCACTTCAACACTCGTGAATTTGCAGCTAAGTATGATCTTGGTCTTCCTGTTGCGGCTGTCTTCTTTAACTCTCAAAGAGAAACTGCTGCTCGTAGACGCTAGTTTACAATCTTAATTAGTCCATTGAATTGGAGGAAAAAAAAAATTAAATAATAAGAAGAGGAAAATAATGTAACCAATGTTTATTTGTGTACTTTTGAATCTAATATTTAATTAAAGACATGTTCTATATTTCCTTTGTTGTGTTTAATGTTTAGATTGTGGTTTCATAAGCATTTTATTTATTTTAATTCACCATACCTACTTATTTCATTAGAGACATATCTGAAATTGACATTACAAGAAAACACGCTGCGATTTACGGGCTAATCCCTCAAAAACCCGTAAGAAACAACTGTTTTTGATGGAATATAATTGAGAGATTACGTCCATTAATCTTAGAGCGTCAGTAATACCTTCCCGTCAATAAAATAAAATTATAATACAAATTACCTCGGTAATGATCTCGTACTGCATGTCGAGCGGGATATCCTCACCATCAATATTTGTTGAGTCATTCTCATCTTCTCCATAATCTTCTTGAACGTCTCAACCACTTCCTTAGAAAACACGGTACAACTTACGGACTAATCTCCGTCAAAATTCCGTTAGAAAAAATTGTTTTTGATGGACTATTGAAGACTTACGTCTGACAGTCTTAGAGTGTCAATAATGTATTTCCGTCAATAAAATAAAATTATAATAAAAATTACTTCTGTAACAATTTTGTACTGCAAGTCGAACGGGATATCCTCACCATCAGTATATGTTGAGTCGTTCTCATATCCTCTATAATTTTATTGGACGCCTCAACCACCTCTTTAATAACTGGATTATGAAATTGTTCCGTTTTTATGTTGGTATAAATGTCCTCCATGATTAACTTTTGCATGGTTCATATGTTATTATATTTCATTAGGTTATATTAATTTGTAACTTTTGATTTCATATATATATATATATATATATATATATATATATATAGGATTTAGCATATATGGTTTGATGCAAGTTGAATAGTTTTGATGCTTACATTTATGTCAAGCTTTAATATAACAATAACAAAAATATAAATGAGAAATTATAGTGTTTGAATTTCAATTTTTGTGAAGCATATATATGCATTGTCTTGGATTATAGACCTCATAAATTAAATCACTCATGTACCACTACATAAATAAAATATAAGTTGTCATAAGTATATATTTTATGTATACTTAATTTTTGTATATGGCTTGATAGGTCACATCTAATAAACCTTAAATGATATATAATAGTGGGAACACAATAAATTATTTATAAATGTACAAAGCTGTTCTAAGTTATGGACTTATGGTCAAGGTGATATGACCTTGACTAACTATAAAGTAGCTAGGAACCTTATTATATGCTCTCACTATTTAGTATCGTGAACAAAATATGTAAATATGTATACATTTTTACTGTTGAAAAAAATGTATGATGAATAAATAGAATGTTATATAGTTTACCTTTTTATTCAATATATTAGAAACTAGATTTTATGGGTTACATCGCTCATCAATGCCATATAAAGTTTAATATTCATATAAAAATAAAAATAAAATATCTAGTAGTTTTGTCATGTTTTTCACCAAATTATGGTTTGAACATATTTTTATATGAATGCATAATTTTCTTGAAATAAAGTTTGAACTATTTGACGAAATAATTTTGGTTGAAATATTAAAGATGATAATTCAGGCATCCTGCCACTCAGTGAGAGAACAAACTAGCTATGTGGATGTATAACTAGAATTCCACGTATCGGTTTTTACAGCGTTGTAACCCACATATAAAATCCGCATTGGCCAAGAATCGAACTCAAATGTCGGTATTTACAACTGTGAACCATTTACCATTAGAGCTATATGCTCCGGTTAGTCAATTTCAATACAAATCAATTTAAAATACAGCAATCTAAAATATATGGACTGATTTTGTATATTAATAAACATTTGTAAAATTAAAATATCTCAATATTGGTATCAAAATTAGCTATGGATTTAATATTTTAGTAGATGAAAGAAATATAAAAATGGATTGGCAATTTTACATGTGTATAAATAGTAAGACATAGATGAAATGATGTTAAATTTATACATGTGTCATTGAACTATTGGTTAGCGGCTAATTACTATATACATTTATCCTCAACCACTAGCAACTGCTTCTCTACATTTATATTCTCAATCATATCAACAAATCTAGCAAAATAGTACTAACTTGTTTTGGGGTTTGCTAGATTGCTATATAGTTTGAATTCTCCCTATGAACCAAATACAAAATAGTATAATCATATTCCTTTCAGTTATTGAATTTGAAAGTTTTTGTTTATATTTTCTACTTTATTTTTGGTTTTAGAGGAAAATTAAAAAGCAAGATTGGTCTACTATAAATTGTTTTGGTTTTATTTGGCACTCAAACTTCCATTGTTTAATCGGAGCTTCTAGCTCTGGTGGTAAATGGCTCACACCTGTGAGTTCTGCCAGTTGGATTCGAATTCCGGCGTCCATCAATTAAAATGAAGTGAATTTCGGCGGTCCTCTTGAATACCCTCAACGACTGTGAACGCTTTAGGTCTAGTCGGAATCTTTCGGAGTTTCAGACACCAGGATCATAAAAAAAGAACTTCCATTGTTTTTAATAATAAGAAATATTAATCTTTATTTACAAAAATAATTAATGATCATGGTCAAGAAAAATAATTAACTATCACAATTAGTATTTTAGAAAGACATTTAATTTAAAACAAAAAAAAATTTAGAAAGACATTAAAATAAAACGGAATTGAGGGAATATATATTAAGAATTCTAAAGTATAAACCTTTTTTTCTACAAATACATGTGCCATATCAAAATCTCTTGCAATTATTGCTTCCAAGACTTTAGAATATATCATCTCAAAGCCTATATATATATATATGTTAAACTAAAAACTGTGAAAATAAAAATTTAAAAATGTATGCTGTACACCTACATAGGCAACTGAATTCACTACCAAATCAAGGGCATGCAAAGACTTCAGAATTTGCCTGAAAAAACATTATATAGAGTATTAGGGTTTCAGTAAAACATAATGTGCCTGTGTTGTGTTTAGCCACTTATGGTTATTTTCAAAGCTAAATCTTTTCCCAAAAGAAAAAAAAAAAACTCATTTTCCAATAGAATTTTTATAATTCATGGGAACATGGCCCCTTTTTTTGTTATTACAAGCCAACACGTGCTCTGTTACATCCCTAGTTTTACGCAGATTTTATTACACCTAAATACACTTATCATTGCTCATAATTGTTTAGATATTTAGGTATGAAACGTTATGAACTTCGCACAAAATATTAAGAGTAGACGTTTGGGTATTTGGTTCGGTTTTTTCGGGTTTTAGGTAGTTCGGATATAGAAATTTAGGATCCATTCGGGTATTTTTAAAGTTCGGTTTGAGTCTGGTCGGTTCTTAAGTTTTTGGTTCAGTCTGGGTTCGGTTTTGATTATTTGGATAATAGATTTTAATATACATTCGGATAATTATATCATTTTGTTTGAGTATCCATTCGAATATCTCATTACCTATTTGATCAAAAATCGTTAATAAAAATAAAAAATATTTTTAATTAATATTGTGTAATATAAATATAAGTTATTATATTATTTTTATATTTAATAATAAATTGTTTATTTTTGTGTGAAGTTCTGTTAGTTCAAGTAGTTTGGTGCGGTTCCTAAAATTTTGGTTCGGTTCTGGTTATTTGAATAATAAATTTTGATATCCATTCGGGTAATTACATAATTCGGTTCAGATTCAGAACTGGATATTTCGGTTCGGTTCGGTTATTCGGGTATCGGTTATTTTTTCCACCTTTACAAAATATATTAAATATATTGATAAGCTAACCTTATTTCGTAATTGATATAAATACATTTACAAGAAAAATCATTAACAGTCTCTCATCTTAAATCACATCATTCAAATCATATAAAAACGAAAGAATTTATATCTATTGGTACATAGATTTATTATAAGTACATAAGTACATTTGAGAAATCTTCCAATTCACCGGTACGAAGCTGCAAACATGTTGATTAACCAGCAGTGCAAATTATTAGCCGTCATACTTCGGTTTAAGACAAAACCAACATACAATAACCTTAACCTGTCATGTAATAACTCATCAAAAAAAAGTAAAGAGACATACTAACTTTTGGACCCAGTCCATTGGTCCTTCGTATGAATATTACAAATTCTTATAACAATTTTTGGGTTTTGTAGTTTACCAAAGCTGTCTATTTTTGATTGGTCAACGTGTCGTAGAGTCGTGCTAGGTCCCTTATAAGGTTTCATAACTTCATATGTTAAGGTTTTATATCCTCGTATTGTTTTAGATTTGGTGAGTTTCGAGTGTGCTTCATGTAATAACTTTTGTTTCTTGATTGAGTTTTCTTGGTTGATATATAATATAATAAGTTTTATTACATTATATGTACATGGCCGGTCCTTATATTTTGAGGGCTTGAAACAAAACAAAAAAAAGTTATGTCTGGTATTTTATTTTATTGTTTTCGGGGTCATAAGAAACATACATATATATATAGAATTTTAAGGTTTGGGGGTCTATTAACTATAAAAATGAGCTTATAAAATATATGAGTTGTATGCGAATGTTTCATCCGGTTTTGCCCAGGGTCGATCATGTATATGTACAGGGGACTGATGGATGTACATGAAAGATAATGGGTGCAAATGCACCCAACTCTTTTTTAAAAAATCAGTGTAATTCTAATTAAAACTAATTAGACATTTGTTATTATATAAATCATTTTTCAGTTAATTTAATGTTTATATCCCCAACAAAATAAAAATCTAGATATATGTATCTTGCATGCAGAATTAAATATAAATATATATCCAGATGAAACATTTTAATGGGCCCCAAAGTTATAGGAACCCCAATTTCTAAAATATGAACAACAAAATTGTATTAATGTATGTAAATATATTGAAAATGTAAATATATAATTAATTAATAGAAATGTTGTTAATAATATTTTATAATAACTTTTAGCTTGACCGTAAATTATTGTTACTGTTATTTTTATATGTTTAAAAAATTCGAATTTGTCTATATCATTTTCTCATTTCATGTTAATTGAGTATGTAAATTTTTATAAGATACAAACTAAATATTTTTGTTTTTATGTATGAGTCCCGAAAATCTCAGCTTTGGTCATGTTTGCATGTGATATTAAAAAGCATCATTTACATAAACTAATATATATATATATATATATGTTAGAATATTATACTTTAATTATGTCTTACAACTTGGGAAAAAAAAAAAATTATGTCTTACAACTAAAGATCAAGATTATTTTGGAAATAACTAGAAATATAAAAGATAATTATTCTATCAATTAGTCAAATTTTAAATAATTTTTTTTTGTAAAAAAGTATTCAAATAGTTTGAGATTTTTATGTATGATAGGTATTTGTTCCTAACTAGTTTTTATGTTATTTCTTCTTTAAAAAGAAGAAAATTTTAGTCATTCCAAAATCAATAACAATAAGATAGAAAAAAGGTATGAGTTTCTTCTGATGCTTTTGCACTATGTAAAGCTGCAGAAACATGTGCACTCTTCCTCTTTGTCTCTTGTGCAACTATGAAACTATGTGTATGCAAAGTTGAGAGACTTTCTTTTGGAAGAGTCTATTTACTTGCAAAACAAAAAGCACAAGAAAATTGTCTTTTGGGAGAGTCCAAAGGATGAAGAGAGAGTAGAGAACAGTCTCTTTGAGATACCAATAGACATCTTTGGTCTTTTCCTCCAAATACAGACCTAAATCATTTGCTATTCTTCCATAAAAAAACATTAAGAATAAACTCTTTTTGCTTTCAAACATGCACACTTATTGTTTCTAACACAAGTGTAGGATATGGGCCCTTTGGCCCCAAACCCAATTGACCAAGCCCATTACAAAGGTCCCACTTCGGAGGTCTGTCTAGAAGAACCGACGAGGCAAGCGAAACCGCCGGCAGAACAGTGCGCCTAGTCCCCCTATAGCCCGGCGAACAGTGATCTATGGACTAACTCGCCGGATGAAAAGACCGCCTAACCAACTGTCCCGCCTACCTGAATGATAGCAATAGGAGCATTATAAATAGAGGAAGAGCTTCCACGAAGAGGGGTTGACATTTATTGAGATAAGGAGTTTTAGATAGAAGTTAGAGAGAAAAACTGACGACCTGAAGTTCTTTGTAATCAATTAAGCGCGTCGGACTTGTCGACGCGCCTAATACTCTTGTACTTGTAATCATCCCTATCAAATACGAATCCAAATCAAAGGCGTCCGACAACCCTAAATTCAACAACAACCATATACATATACAATAGTACTTAATAGGTTTCTTACCACAACGTGTAACAACATATGTAGTCAAACATGTTCATACAAGATATGTGCTTGAAATTTTTTGATAGTATTAACGACATCAAGCAAATGTTTGTTGGATTTGGTCCAAAGGCCGGCTTTGACTATCAATTAAATAACCAAGTTTCATGAAAGATGAGATGTTATACACAAGCTCATAATCAAGTCTATCCTTATGTATCAATCTTCTTACTTGTCCAAGGATCACCTCCCTTATTTCTTAATTTCAAAACATTGATTCTAACAGTTAAGATGATGTCATGAAAATATATTATAGAGTATTGTAGGATATGTGTTATATCCCACATGCCCAATAGGCTAAAATCTCATATGAGAAAGTAAAAAAAAAAAAGAGTGAAGCCCACGACGAGGTCGATAGCAGTCCGAAATAACAATGGACTTATTATCTATTATCAGATGGAATAGTAACCTACATACCACGTCGTCGGTCTAGCACACCGTAGGTTAATCAAACCCCAAGTAGACAAATAATGACAGAAGTACACTATATAAAAAAAATCAAGATCACCATAAAGGAAGTCGGCAAATATTCTTGAGAGAGGTTAGAAAAGATTACAACTTGAGAAATATTGTACTTATAACTGAACTCGTCAGTCTATCGACGATCTCAGTTCTTTGTAAACTGACATTTTAACAACAAAACCCAAATCAAAAGATTTTTCCCCTAGATCTAACAAGTATGTAGCTTAACTACTTCTTCTATATATGAAGTCATTCATATTCATCATTTTTTAATGTAACGTCTTTACTAATGTTAAGTTTTGTTTAGAAGTTAGGTTAAACTATACTCTCCATATAATCAAATCAAGAACACATTTGGCTAATAATACATGTTATACTTTTATAATTTATTAAAAAGGTAGTTTCCTAACATCTTTGCATTTATAAACTTTTTTAAATTGTGAATGATAATTTTTTTTTTGTAAATAGTGAATTATTCGTAAAATGTTCATATAAATTATCTGTTTCAATGAACAAAATTACATAATTTTTAAATTTTAAATTAAAAAAGAACAAATTAATTCTTTTAATTAAAATACAAAAAGTATGGGATTCGCAAAATATCCCATAATGAATGTAGAGATCAAAATGTTTGAAGGGTATCTATAATAAAATCAAGAACATAGGTCCCATTTTGTATATTTCAAATAGTTTAGGGACTTTACTTAAATTTCCTCATAAAAAGTTAAAAGACTCTCCTTTTTCTGAAGTGAAGGTTTATCCATGGCGATTTAGCGATTTCGCGCTCTAAAAATTCATTCATGTATACCGTTAATCATCATTGTCTCCTCAATTTACCACTCATTCCTCCCCCGAAACTTCTTCTATCGTCTCCATCTCTTTCTTCTCTCTCGATCTATCGAAAAACAAAGAATCACTTTTACCTCTCTTCGTCTCTGTCTCTTTCACCACTAACAACAATCCATGAGTCTTCTTCTTCTTCTTCTTGGTTCACGAAGAAGGAAGAGATTGAATCTATTGTTGATGGGTATTTCTATTTACTTCGATTATCTGCTCAATCACACGATATCGAAGTAACAAAAGCTGTACACGCTTCGTTTCTTAAGCTAAGAGAAGAAAAAACCAATCTTGGAAATGCCCTAATTTCTACATATCTCAAACTTGGTTTACCTCGTGATGCTTTTCTCGTCTTTATGTCACTCTCTTCACCAACGGTGGTTTCTTATACAGCTCTAATTTCAGGTTTCTCTAGATTAAACCTAGAAATTGAAGCTCTTAAGGTTTTCTTCAAGATGAGAAGTTTAGGTTTTATCAATCCGAATGAGTATACTTTTGTTTCGATTTTGACTGCTTGTGTGAGAATTTGTAGATTCTCTCTTTGTGTTCAGATTCATGGTTTGATTGTTAAATCAGGGTTTGTTAATTCTGTTTATGTTTGTAATTCGTTGATGAGTGTTTACGCTAAAGATCCTGAGTCTTCAAATGATGATGTGCTTAAGGTGTTTGATGAAATGCCTCAAAGAGATTTGGCTTCTTGGAATACTGTGATTTCGAGTTTGGTGAAAGATGGTATGTTTGATAAAGCTTTTGATTTGTTTTATGAGATGAATCGAATCGAAGGACTTGGAGTTGATTGCTTTACGATTTCGACGCTTTTGAGTTCTTGTACTGATTCTAATAACTCAATGAGAGGGAGAGAACTTCATGCTCGTGCAATTCGAATCGGTCTGATGCTAGAATTGAGTTTGAACAATGCTCTAATTGGGTTTTATGCTACATTTGGGGATATTAAAAAGGTAGAGACTTTATACAAGATGATGATGGTGAAAGATGTGATTACTTTCACAGAGATGATCACTGCTTATATGGCATTTGGAATGGTGGATTCAGCTATTGAGATATTCGAGAAAGTACCCGAGAAGAACACAACTACTTATAACTCACTCATGGCTGGGTTGTGTAGAAATGGTCAAGGCTTAAAGGCACTTAAGCTATTCACTGAAATGCTACAGAGAGGTATCGAATTAACTGATTTTAGTTTAACAAGTGCGGTTGATGCTTGCGGTTTAGTTTCAGAGAAGAAAGTAAGCGAACAGATTCATGGGTTTTGTATCAAGTTTGGATGTGTATCTAACTCTTGTATCCAGACAGCATTGCTTGATATGTGTACAAGGTGTGGAAGAATGGTAGATGCTGAAGAGATGTTTGATCAATGGCCTTCTAATCTAGATAGCTCGAAGGCAACAACGTCGATTCTTGGTGGTTATGCTCGGAATAGCTTACCTGATAAAGCTATATCGCTTTTCCATCGTACTCTAAGTGAAGAGAAGTTGTGTTTAGATGAAGTTTCATTGTCTTTGATTCTTGGAGTCTGCGGAACATTAGGGTTTCGAGAAATTGGTTATCAAATCCATTGCTATGCAGTTAAAGGCGGGTTCTTTTCTGATATAGGCTTAGGGAATTCGTTGATTGGCATGTACTCGAAATGCTACCTTTCGGATGATGCTATAAAGGTCTTCAACACGATGCGAGAACACGATGTTGTCTCTTGGAACAGTTTGATTTCTTGCTACATCCTTCAAAGAAATGGTGACGCGGTGATAGCTCTATGGTCAAGGATGAATAAAGAAAGAGTCAAGCCTGATAAGACCACTATGGCTCTTGTTATATCGGCATTTCGGTTTACAGAGTCTAATAATAACCTTAATAGCTGCCGCGATCTGTTTCTCTCCATGAAGACTATCTTTGGCATTGAACCAACAACTGAACATTACACTGCATTAATCAATGTTTTAGGTCACTGGGGTCATCTTCAAGAAGCCGAAAATACCATAAACTCGATGAAGATTCAACCCGAGATCTCTGTTTTGCGAGCTTTACTCAATACCTGCAGAGTCCATTCAAACACAGACATAGCCAAACGAGTAACAAACCTAATCCTATCAACGATACCTCGATCCGAATCTGATTACATTCTCAAATCCAACATCTACTCAGCTTCAGGACTTTGGCATCGATCTGAGACGATAAGAGAAGAAATGCGAGAAAGAAGTTACTATAAACATCCATCAAGAAGCTTTATAATCCATCAAAACAAAGTACATTCCTTTCATGCTAATGATACATCTCATTCACAAGAGAAAGATATATACAGAGGATTAGAGATACTTATAATGGAATGTTTAAAAGCTGGATATGAACCAAATACAGAGTTTGTTCTTCAAGAAGTAGATGAGTATATGAAGAAGAGTTTCTTGTTTCATCATAGTGCAAAACTTGCTGTAACTTATGGGATTCTTATGAGTGATTCAAGGAGTAAACCTGTTAGAGTAGTGAAGAATGTGAGGGTTTGTGGTGATTGTCATGAGTTTTTTAAGTATGTTTCGATTGTGGTTAAGAGAGAGATAGTTTTAAGAGATACTTCAGGGTTTCATAGTTTTGTTAATGGAAAGTGTTGTTGTAGAGATCTTTGGTGAATATATACATCATAATAAGATGTATTGTTTCATAGTTGCATTTTATACAATGTGTTTCACTTTTTGTAAGCAATCTTGTAAAGAAAAATAAAAAGAGAAAATTATAATAACTCGATTCATATAAGTTTTAATAGTTAAAAAATTTTATAAATCATCGGAGTCAGAAAAAAAAAAAAAAACTAAAGAATATAGAAATCTTCATGAATCTTTAGATTATTTTGGATTTCATATCATCCTAGTTTTTTTTATTCGATCTAGTGGTTTTAAACGACTACAAGTGAACAAGAAAAGACGAATAAAACAAGCCAAAAGCCGGACGAGAAAGAGATACCCCGGAGTTAGAGGCCACACGTGGCAGTTCGTTAAAACAGTTCATAAAATAAAACAAAACCAATCCGAACAATAAAAAACCCGCAAAAGCAGCATACTCAAAAGACATTACCGCGAATCCCCGAACAACTAACTCTACAGCGCGATAAAAAGGCATATCACCCTAGTTATTAAAAGTATCTTCTAATAGTGAATTATGTAAATCACTAAGAAGCTATATACATAATACAAAATCAAATGATGACAAATTTGTTATGATAGTATTTTTTATAAATTAATTTGTAAATGAGTTGGTCAAATATTTCTCTTTCATATTGTTTAATAATTTAATTTCTGGTGTATTTGTTTTTGGAAGTAGTTTTAATATTTTTGAATATTGACACTGATCTCATTTGCTTCGGTTTGATTAGTTTTCTCGTCCGGGGCACAACGGGCCGTCCAGTTGACTCTACAACATAATTTCATTTTTACGGGATTGTGAATCGAACTCCCAACCTTTTAACCCGAGGTGTGAGATGCAATCCACTAGGCTACAAGCACTCCAATAACTAGTGATATTACATAACCTCTAAAGAAATATTCGACAGATTTATATTTTGATAAATGAATATATTTTTTCTCTTAATTAATTTTGATTCAATTAATCTTTTTATAGATTAATATTGTTGAAAAAATAGTTTTGGTCAAATGGTCAAAGATCCAAATTTATATATTTTTTCATCAAAACTCGATTCTACATAATTGTGTTTCATTATATTATACAAAAAGAGACATTTTTCACATTTGGATCGATAAATCTAATTCATTACAAAGTTTTATAACGCGAAAAAACGTAGTTAGATTTAGTCGGGCTTCAGTGAAAATTGATGTAAAAGTGAAATTTTAACTATTATATCAAAATCAGAACCTCAAAAAAGAGACATTAGTGCTATACTATTATCACATCTTTAATTTTCTCACAAACAAAAATATTATGAAGCAATATCACAATAGTCACATAAACAATACATATGATTAAAATCTTTATAAAATAGAATGAAATGTATTCCACCAAAATATATATTTATTTTTTGTGGCGAACGACTACATTTTATGCCCATTTATATTCCAACTTATACGAATCTTTACCATGTGTAAAATAAATTTATCTTCTCTAGCAACTCAAAAGTGCACCACCTTCAAATGTTGTAGCCAATGTATCAAAAATATCTTTATGAAAAAATACAAACTATAATGGGTTGATACTTGTTAATTATTATTATGCATTAATTGATCTTAGTTTGATAATAATGTCAAAATCAATAAAAACTTTGAATTAATTGATTATTGTCCACGATTTTTTTGCTAATATGAAAAAATATAATTTTTTTTTATTATTATCCCTTAGAGTCTCTATAACAACTATAATGGATTTAAACTTGTTAATTTTCATATAAATTAATTGAACATAGTTTAACAATAACGTCAAAATCATTAAAAGTTTTAAATTTGTTGGTTATAATCCATGACTTTTTTTCCAATTTGACGAAGTATAAAATTTGCTTTAGTATGATTTCTTAGAATCTCTATAACAACTACAATGGATTGAAACTTGTTAATTATCACTATGCATTAGTTGATTATACTTTGACAATAACGCCAAAATCACTAAAAAGTTTAAAAATTATAGTGTTATTGTCCATGATTTTTTTTGTCAATTTGACAAAATATAAAATTTGCTTTAGTATGCTTCTTTAGAGTCTTTATAACAACTACAATGAGTTGAAACTTGATAATTATCCTTATGGATTAATTGATCATAGTTTAACAATATCGTCTAAATCACTAAAAATTTGAATTAATTTTTTATATTCCATGAATTTTCTGCCAATTTGACCAAAAAGAAATTGCTTTAGTATGATTCCTCAAAGTATCTATAACAACTACAATGGATTGAAACTTGTTAATTATCACTATGCATTAATTGATCATAGTTTAAAAATATCTTCAAAATCACTAAAAATTATGAATTAGTTGGTTATAGTCCATGATTTTTTTGCCAATTTGACAAAGTATAAAATATGCTTTAATATGATTCTTTAGAATCTCTATAACAACTACAATAGATTGAAACTTGTTAATTCTCATAATGCGTTAATTGATTATAGTTTAACAATAATTTCAATATTATTAAAAGCTTTAAAAATTAGGTGGTTATAGTCGATGTTTTTTTTGCCAATTTGAAAAAATATAAAATTTGCTATAGTGTGATTCCTTAGAGTCTCTATAACAACGACAATATGTTGAAACTTGTTAATTATCACTATGCATTAATTGATCATAGTTTAACAATAACGTCAAAATCACTTAAATTTTTGAATTTGTTGGTTATATACCATGACTTTTTGCCACTTTGAAAAAAATATAAAATTTTTTTATTGTGATTCCTTAGAGTCTTTATAAAATTTACAACGTGGTGAAAGTTGTTAATTATCAGTATGCATTAATTGATCATAATTTAACAATAATGTTAATATCACTAAAAAGTTTAAAAATTAGTGTGTTATATAGTCCATGATTTTTTTTGCCAATTTGATAAAATATAAAATTTGCTTTAGTGTGATTTCTTAGAGTCTCTATAACAACTACAATATGTGAAAAATTGTTAAGTATCACTATGCGTTAATTGATCATAGTTTAATAATAACGTTAAAATTACTAAAAGAATTTGAATTAGTTGGTTATAGACAATAACTTTTTTGTCAATTTGCCAAAATATAAAATTTGCTTTAATGTGGTTCCTTAGAGTCTTTTTAACAACTTGTTAATTACCACTATCCATTAATTAATCATAGTTCAACAATAACGTTAAATTCACTATAATTTTTGAATTAGTTGGTTATAGATCATGATTTTTTTTTCCAATTTAACAAAATATAAAATTTAATTTAATATGATTCCTTAGAGACTCTATAATAACTACGATGAGTTGAAACTTGTTAATTATCAATATTATAGTTTAATTGATCAATATGCATTATTTAAAAAATCATAGTCTATCAAACTTGTATTAGGTTTTTTTCTTTTACTTTTAGTTTGTTATAGTCCATTATTTTTTGGCCAATTTGAAAAAGTATAAATTTGCTTTAGTTTGATTCATTAGAGTTTTTATAACAACTACAATGAGTTAAAACTTGTTAATTATCACTATGCATCAATTGATCATAGTTTAAAAATAACGTCAAAATCACTAAAAATATTAAAATTAGTTGGTTATAGTCCATGATTTTTTTTGCCAATTTGATAAAGTATAAAATTTGCTTTATATTGATTATTTAGCGTTTCTATAACAACTACAATGGGTTAGAACTTGTTAATTATCACTATGCATTAATTGATCATAATTTAAAAATAACATCAAATCACTAAAAAGCTTCAAAATTAGTTGGTTATAGTCCATGATTTTTTGGCCAATTTGACAAAGTATAAATTTGCTTTAGTTTGATTCTATAGAGTTTATATAACAACTTCAATGGGTTAAAACTTGTTAATTATCACTATGCATCAATTGATCATAGTTTGAAAATAACGTCAATATCACTAAAAATCTTTAAAATTAGTTGGTTATAGTCTATGATTTTTTTTGCCAATTTGACAAAGTATAAAATTTGCTTTAGTTTGATTCTTTAGGTTTTCTATAACAACTACAATGAGGTGAAACTTGTTAGATATCACAATGCATTAATTGATCATAGTTTAAAAATAACATCAAAATCACTAAAAATCTTAAAATTTAGTTTGTTATAGTTCATGATTTTTTGGCCAATTTGAAAAAGTATAAATTTGCTTTAGTTTGATTCTTTAGAGTTTCTATAACAAATACAATGGTTTAAAACTTGTTAAATATTATTATGCATCAATTGATCATAGTTTGAAAATAACGTCAAAATGACTAAATTTTTTTAAAATTAGTTGGTTATAGTCCATGATTTTTTTGCTAGTTTGACAAAGAATAAAATTTGCTTTAGTTTGATTCTTTAGGGTCTCTATAACAACTATAATGAGGTGAAACTTGTTAATTATCGCTATGCATTAATTCATAGTTTAAGAATAACGTTAAAATCACTAAAAATCTTAAAATTTAGTTTGTTATAGTCCAAGATTTTTTGGCCAATTTGACAAAGTATAAATTTGCTTTAGTTTGATTCTTTAGAGTTTCTACAACAACTACAATGGGTTAAAACTTGTTAATTATCACTATGCATCAATTGATCATAGTTTAAACTATCATCAATTGATGCATAATGATAATTAACAAGTTTTAACCCATTGAAGTTGTTATATAAACTCTATAGAATCAAA
>OVBE01002796.1:17901-29213 GCA_900406425.1 Iberis pinnata | reverse complement strand
TATATATATATATATATATATATATATCAAATTACAGAACTATGTTTTGTATTTTATAATTGGTATATATTTTAAAAAAGAAAATTTGATTAAAATTAAAATTACATATAAATAAAATTATTTTTTAAATTGACACAATACTATAATCAATTTTTATCTTATATCATATAAATAAATATATCATTTACTAAGTGATGTAAATTTATATTTCACGTTGATCTTTTAAAATGACACAATTGATCTAAGATTAATAATTTGTATCATTTTTAATAATTAATTATATTTAAAAACTTATGTGACATATTATTTGTGATACAAATATTTTATAAAATTGATGTTAATATAATGATTAAGGTATTAATTGATGTGAATATATCAAATGTATATAAGTAATGTAAATTATAAATAATTTATATCGATTTTATATAACTTGATGTAAATAATTTAGAAAGGAAAACATTTTTTTTAAATTATATATTTTGTGTCGTGTATTAATAAATATTTTAATTTTATATTATTTATTTTTGTGTTGGAATATTAGTAGTGAAAAACCACTTTTTTGTTGTAGTGAGAAAGCAACGAGTTGGACGTATGTGAACCGATAAATATGTTTTGTTAGATATCAACACAAATATGACTAATCTTCCTTTTTCGTGAATAAAAAAGGTTAAACCAATATATACACTATGTTACTAAGTTGGTTTTGCCATGATTTCAACATTGCTTAATCTATAGTTAACACTAATAAATATGGGATTTTAATGTTCACATTCAACTTAATTAATTAGCGATGTGTAGTTAAATCATATATATAAGATATTAGGAATTGGCTAGGCAAAGATCATAAAACTATATAGATATAATAGTTTCAGTATATATGCTATGAGTCTATATATAAATCACATATCTAACATATAGGTATGATCTAACTAATTTATTCAAACATACATTACATCATGGATTAAATTATCGTATTATGTTAAAAACGAAAACAAATTAAGAAGCGAAACAAGCTTCCCAAAACATTCGATTTTTTTCAATCTCCCTCATCAACTTCTCATCGTTTCTCGTCGAGGACGAATCACCAGTCAGAGTTTTACATCCGCTTCTCTCCGGCCAACTACTATTCACATCTCCGTCACCGTCATTATGATCTTTCTCGCCGTCGTGGGGAAGTTGTTGAAGGGTACTCTTGGAATCTGCAGATGTTGCGGACATCGAGAATGGTGACACATCCATAACGTTGTTCTTTGTAGCCATTAATTATTTGCTTTTGAAAACGTAACATATATACAAAACCTTCTTTTATGTGTTTATATATAGGAGATATGAGCAGAGTTTACAAAGAAGAGATAAGGTTGCTTAATTAGATAACGTTATTATTATACAAAAAAAAAGAGACAACTCAAAGAGATGTGGGGTTTGGCTTCTAGAAGGAATGTGTATATTAATTGTAATGTCTTCTAGAAAAAAAGAAGGTTGAAGACCTAACATAATGTTACGTAACTCCAAGTGTCAATATTATGATCGTTAACTTGTCCCATGCTATAAGAATTTGGCACCACTCATCAAGTCATCATTAATTTATACTATATATACATACTTTACGTGCATGTATTTTTACATCTGATACTGTGACGTCGTTTTATATAGGTTTGGCAATCTTTAGGAAGAAGCAAAATTAAGATAACCAAATATTTCTTAGATATAACAGCAATTTGATCAAATATACTACATATCTCAAGTCATACAAATAGTTAATTTGTGACAGTACGTAGGAATGATAACAGAATATGATAAGAAACTGTCTTTGATATGAGATTTTGAGGCTTTACAATACTAAATGGGCTTATCTGCTAAATGGGCTTTCAAGAGGCTCTGTCTGTAAATACATGGGAACTATTTATGGGTTTGTTTTCTTTTTCAGTTTGGCCATGACATGCCTCAATTTTATCTCATTTATGTCAAACAAGTCTCTTGCTAGGGAGATTATTATAAATATTCTCCAATTCGATCTAGAAAACTAGGGTTGGGCATATAAACCGAAATCCGAGATCCGAACCGAAAAAACCGAAACCAAACTAAATCTTTCTTCCAAATAACCCGAACGGTTTATATATTAATCTGAAAAACCAAATCCGAACCGAACCGAAACCCGAAAGTATAACTGAAAACCGTCTATATATGACTATATATATATATATGTAAATGTGATCGGATAGTTACGATTTTAGGTAGAAAAAATAGATTTTTAATAAGGTAGCTCGGATATTTATGGGTTTTCGTCCAATATTTCGGATTTTTGATTCGATTAACTTGGATTTTAGTTATGTTGTTTGGAGAATTTGGATTTTTTTTACTAATATTTTGGATTTTCGATTTTATTTTGGATCCTAATAAAAATGAAAAACTGAACCGAAACCGAATAAATCCGAACCGAATATGAGCCGGATTTTTAAATAATCCGAACGGTTTCTATATGCTCCTAACCGAATAATCCAAAATCTGAATTATCCAAACCACACCCGAACCGAAAACCGAACGCCCACTCTATAGAAAACTAACTTTTTAAATTTACAAAATTTGAGTCCGTATTTCATTTATAATTTTGTACGTTGTTTATGAATAAGTATATGAACTTGTCTATATAATATGTATATATACTTATAAATTTGCATATCTATAAAATTAGCCAGATTGATTAATTTGAATTATCATATAAGTGTGTAATAAGTGAGGTGATATGATATTAGAATAGATGGAGATAATAAGAGACAAGTTACGAGTGGTCCAATTTACATGAAATTAAATGGTCCAAAAAGGAAAGGCTGAGAAAAATTATATGTTGTGTCTCTTTGAGGACCACATTCCTCGGTCACGCCATTTATTGAATCAACTCATCTATATATATATTTCTATTTAATTCAATACTAAAATACTGAAAGCTAAATTATTTTCACAACGAAATCGATAGTTCAGTAACAGCAAAAGGATAAAAGAAACATGAACAAATGGTCCCATAAAACTTTACAATAGTGGCAATTGGCAAATGTTGTTGCTCACTTGCTCCTTTACCATTTCCTTAAGCTAGAAATTGTTATATGAATAAATATAAAATGTTAAAAAAGTAAAATAGACTAAAATGTGAATACGGGATTTTGAATAAGGCCACCGAACCTAATAAGTTTGTTATGTAGTGGAAACATCAAAACTTTCATAAAACTCACATCACACCAAACCAATACCCTTTTTTCATTTTCATATCTTATTCATTAATCTACATTATAATGTTTGGACTAACTTCATATTACTTTATCTATATCTTTATAAAAAGTATGTATATATTTTGATAATATGTGTTTGGTTCATTGTATCACACAAAGAAACATGAATATCTCATGGCCTATTTCTACACTAGGGTTAATTTTTAATTATAAGATTAAGTCTACATATATGTCACTAAAAATGAAATAAAAAATAACAATAGAATTTAGAAGCACAATAATCTTGTTTACCTGTTCAACGATCCAAATTCATATTTTGCTTTACATATTGGATGCTTCGATAATTAATCGGAACTAAATGGACTATATTTTAATTTTTTTTTTTTTAAATGGACTATATTTTCAAAGAGTGGATTTTAAGAAAATGTGCAATTATCTAAAATTGATGCCGAACAAATACTTACCGCGTGTTATTGGATTGGAATTTCATTGTATTTTAAAGTAAATAGATTTCAATGTATTTTAACTGATTTGGTTGAGTTTTCTGCAATACATCATAGATTTTAAAATATTTTAACAGATTTGTTTATATGTATTTTGATTCATTTCATAATTCAACACAACACAAAAAAACGAGCACTTTGTCATCATCTTTGTTTTCATTTTTTATTTTTCATTAGAGTCTTCTTCTACATACCCAACAGAAGGAATAAGCTAAACCTGAAAATTAAAATCATCTTAATAACGCAACACAAAAATGATTATGGAATTACATATGTTAACATAATAAAGAAGTTTGTCATGACTTTTTGAAATCACTTGAATTTCAATTAACCCAGACTTTTACACAAAAGAATAGATCTTAAAATGGAGATTGGAGCGGAGACTTCTTGAATTACGGCGGAGCAACATTGGTTAGGGTTTACTTCGTGTGTATGTAAATTAGCGGCTGTTCGTGTGAAAGAGAAGGGAAACGTTTATGAAATGAAGCCGACAACAGAGCCAACAAGTGGGTCTCGGTGAGTCTTGTTCCGTGCCCAGAAAGAGGTGGAGACACACTTGCAATGCCATTAAAGAAGGTAGCTTTCTCTACGTGTTTGGTGGCTATGGCAGAGATAATTATCAAACCAATCAAGTCCATGTTTTTGACGCTGGTTAGTATAAGAATGTATTAAGCTTGATTAACATTGTACATAGAGTGTTGCTTATATACATCAAAGAGAGTTAATTACATATTACAGATTGAGTAATTATAGGAGAATATAATTCCTGTATGATATTCTGTGATACTCTTTCCTTATACACCCCCGCAAGATGGAGGTGCCTTGGTGAGTCCAATCTTGGATGTGATGGAAGAGAATGGTTGTCGTGACAAGGGCTTTGTCAAGGCGTCGGCAAGTTGATCCTTCGTGGAAATATGAGAAACCCAGAGTATTCCCGAAGTGATTTGATTCCGGATGAAGTGGTAGTCGAGCGCGAGATGCTTCATTCGGGAATGGAAGACGGGATTTGCACACAAGTAGGTTGCACCAACATTATCGCAGTAAATAACAGGAGGGGGAGAGATATAAATACCAAGTTCAGTGAGTAATGAGCATATCCAACATAACTCGGCAGAGGTAGTGGCAACGGACCGGTATTCAGCCTCCGTTGAGGAGCGAGCGATCCCGTTTTGTTTCTTGCACGACCATGAGACAGGATGGCGACCAAGACAGACTATGTAACTGTTGGTAGAGACATAGTCATCAACATCACCCGCCCAATCCGCATCGGAATAAGCATGTAGACTGCTTGGATTCCGTGAGCTATAAAAAACACCATGACTTGCAGTCCCTGCAAGATATCTTAACAATCGTTTAGTTGCCTGCCAATGAAGATCAGTGGGCCGGTGCATGTATTGTGACAGTTTATTCACCGCAAAGCTTATATCAGGTCTGGTAAAGGACATATACTGTAAGCTACCAACCGTGCGGCGATAAATGGAAGGGTCTGATAATGGAGTACCAGACCGAAGTGAGATTTTGGTGAAGTGGCCATTGGTGTAGTGACCGGCTTAGCATCTGCCATGTTATTCTTGCTTAATAGATCCAGAATATAACGTCGTTGATGCAAATGAAGGCCTTGAGGAGTGCGATGAGCTTCGACACCAAGAAAGTAATTGATATCTTCTGCATCCTTTACAGAGAACCGTGAGCCAAGTGAACGAAGTACCTGATCTAAGAGTGGAGTATCATTCCCGGTAAGAATGATATCGTCAACGTAGATCAACAGATAAATGAGGCTGGTATCACGATTCAACACAAATAGCGAAGTATCTGCCAATGAATTAACAAACCCAGATTGTAGAAGATAAGAACTTAACTCACGATACCAAGCACGGGGTGCCTGTTTGAGACCATAGAGTGCCTTATTAAGACGAAAAACGTGTGTAGGACGTTCCAGATCAACAAACCCGGGTGGTTGAGTCATATAAACTTCTTCAGTGAGCGTACCTTGAAGAAACTCGTTGTTGACGTCTAACTATTTGATCGCCCAATTCCGACTAACTGCAATGGCCAGGACGAGTCTAATAGTCGTTGCTTTTATTACAGGACTAAATATCTCTGTAAAATCAATTCCAGGCTGTTGGTGATACCCCTTTGCGATGAGCCTCGCCTTATAACGCTTAATAGACCCATCAGTAGCATGCTTGACGGTGAAAATCCACCTGCAACCGACGATATTGTGATAGGGCATTCGTGGGACAAGTGTGTATGTGTTGTTCTTCAGTAAGGAATTGAACTCATCAGAAGCAGCCTGACGCCACTTAGGATCCGCAAGCGCTTGAGTAATTGTTGTGGGGATCTTTGGTAGTTGAGGTTGTGTGGAAGTGTGCAAGGCGTAACGAGAGTTGGGTTTTGAAATCCCAGTTTTGGCTCGTGTCTGCATCGGATGATTATTGTTGGAGGCGAGGATAGTAGACGGCGGTAGAGGTGAAGAACTGGGCTGCGCGACTTGGGTAATTGGTGGGCCATCAGTTGGTGTGGGTAAGGTGACATGGGCCACATTTTGTTGTACTTCATAGGCTGAGACAATAGGTTGGGCTTCAATTGTTCTTTCCAAGCCCACTACATGATGATGTTGAGACGCAGAGCCCGATGTAGAGTGGATATCGTGTTGAGCAGACGACAACGGAGGAGCGGCCGACAATGGTGGAGATGAGGTCGCTGGTTGGTGTAGTCCAGCTATGTCGCGATCAGAATCTTCTTCCCTTTGCATTGGAGATGAGGGAGCGGACCTCGGAACCCCTGTATTTGTCGTGATTGGAACTAAGGTGATAGGCCGTGAGTTGGCGTCGATGACAGTCGCCGGAGGCACCCAGTCGGAGAGAGAATCAGTCGGTGGCAAGGACGAGGTGGAGATTCGTTGGAAGGGAAAGGTGTGTTCGTCAAATTTCACATGACGTGAAACATACAGGCGATTTGTTTTAGGATCAAGGCACAGATAAGCGCTTTGAGTCAAAGAATAACCCAATAAAACGCATGAAGTGGATCGAGGTTCAAGTTTGTGGGAACAATAGGGTCGGAGCCAGGGAAAACATTGGCAATCGAAGACTTTGAGTTTGGAGTAGTTTGGTGTTTGTTGGAACAGAATCTAATAAGGAGAATTTAGAGATAAAACTGGAGTGGGTAATCGGTTAATGAGATAAACGGCAGCAGAGAAGGCATAGGACCAGTAAGTCGTATGAAGATGAGCATGGTGAAGAAGAGAGAGACCGGTTTTGACTATGTGTCGATGCCGGCGTTCTGATAAACCGTTATGTTCGGGAGTATGTGGAGGAGTAGTTAGGTGGGTGATGCCAGCAGTGGAGAGGAACTCACGAAGAGCGAGAAATTCACCACCATTGTCAGAGAAAAAGGTACCAATTTTTTGTTGGAACCGGTTTTCTGCCAAAGCTTTGAATAGAAGAAACGTTTGTTTGACATGGGATTTTAATTTGAGGGGATAGAACCAGATATATCTAGTGTAGTGATCAACAAAAATAAGATAATATTTGTATTGATCGACAGACAGAACGGGAGAAGACCAGATATCAGAATAGAGATATTGGAGTGGTCGAGTAGATGAAATATTTGTTTGGGAAAAAGATAACTTCTGACTTTTATTGGTAAGACAATCTAAGCAGGAAAGGGGTTTTGCAAGAGAGTCTTTTACTGGTAAAGAAAATTGAGAAATAATGTTTTTAAGAATAGAGTAAGATGGATGTCCAAGCCTTGAATGCCATTCTCTGACTATTACTTTTACTGTAGGTGTTGCAAATTAGACAGCAGAGACAGGAACAGACTTGGTTTTGGTCCATTCATACAGCCCATCACTTGTAGTTCCTTGGAACAACAGGGTTCCCGAGGTCAGATCTCTCACCTGAAAATGTGTGGGAAAGAAAATGACATAGACATAATTAGCATTGCATAGTTGATATACTGAGATTAGATTTTTGTTAATCTCAGGAACACACAAAACATTGGATAGTGTAAGAGGCTTTGAGGAAGAAGGAAGAGAAAGAGAACCAGTGTGAGTAATGGCAAGACCACTGCCATCACCAAGTTGAACCTCTTCACCGCCGAGATATGGTTGGTGAAGGGAGAGATTGCTTAGATCGGTAGTGATATGATGAGTGGCACCAGTGTCCATAACCCATGGTTGAGCGGAATTCATAGCAGTGAAGTTTGCGCGAGGTTGCCACGGCATGGGTTGAGAAGTAGGTGTAGGGAGCAGTGGAGGTTGAGAGTGCTGCTGGAAGTTGTAGAGCTGTGAGCACCGCTTGGCTGAGTGTCCTTGAATACCGCATATTTGACATCTACCGCCGTAAGGACGCGAACCCCTCTGTTGAGGTTGATGTGAATAGTTGGGCCAATTTGGAGTCTGCTTGGGCTGTTTATGGGCAGACTTTGGACGATTGTTGACATAATTGGCAGAGATGGATAACATTGGCAGAGGTGAAGATGTAAGTACCTTGGCTTCATGATTGAGCAATTTCTCCAGAAGTTCGGTGAGTGTAGGAGGAGAATCACGACCCTCTGTTTGATCAACAAGGACTTTATATTCTTCAGGCAGTCCATGGAGGATAAAATCAATCTTATCCTCGTGATCAAGCACTTTACCCAGAAGAGCTAACTGATCAAAACGAGTGGTGAATCTCTGGTAATACTCGTAGACAGATTTATCACCTTTTGTCCAATGTTTAAGTTGATATTGGAGTTGTTTGATATGACCACAGCTTGGTTTGGCGTAGGTATTAGCCAACGTGGACCACATCTCAGAAGCTTTGGTTGTCATGGATACCAGAGGTTGAACAGCCGGATTCACGGCACCGAGAAGAGCGTTGTAGATCAGCCTATCCTGGCGCAGCCAGATGACATGTTCAGGATTGGAAGAGACGACTCCATTAACGGTGACAGATTCAGCAGGAACAGCCGCATTAGGATCAATATGGGACAGCAAGGCATAACCTTCTAACAGAGACTGAACTTGTCAACACCAGACAATGTAGTTGAGAGGGGATAGTTTGTTGATGTTAGACATATTGAGGTTGAGAAGAGTAGTGTTTTGAACTATGAGTGTGTCAGCAGAATTGTCTGGGTTTGACATGTTACAGAAGAAGAAGAGAGACGGGGGTGAGAGAAGAAAGAGAAGAGAAGGGGACGACTATGAAAATTAGGTTTTTTGTGAGCACTTGCTCTGATACCATATAAGAATGTATTAAGCTTGATTAACATTGTACATAGAGTGTTGCTTATATACATCAAAGAGAGTTAATTACAGATTACATATTGAGTAATTATAGGAGAATATAATTCATGTATGATATTATGTGATACTCTTTCCTTATAGTTAGTTCTCTCTTTGAATATCGTCTCTGTTTAAAAAATGTCAGATTTTTAAAATGGGTGAGTTTGATTGATTTCAGTAGTTTTGATTGAATCGTTGTTGGATACGACGAAGGAGGATTGACGATGAACGGTGAGCATTTTGGTTTTAGAAAAGCTTTGATTTTTGTTACAACCAAATGAAATGATAAAAGAAAAAAATTGGATACAAAATCCATCAAAACCAAAGGGAAGATAGTGGTATTTGTTTTACTCATAATCTACATAACAAAATACTTTAAAATCAATAAGAATCAAAATCCTTTAAAAACAAGTATAAATTGAATAACAGTAAATTTTATTGAATTTTATTATACTTCAAACAAATACACAATTGAATAACATGAAATTTCATTTTGATTTTAAAATATATCAAAATTAATTAAAATACAATGTTCAATAACCCCTCCTCAACTTTCAAATTGAGGAAGAAACTGTAGATAGTCGGTGTGATGATATATTAAAGTTTATATATATATATAAAAAGTGTATAAACAAGCAAATGTTGTCTTTAATCGACACGTTGAATATAGTGATTAAATATGCTTATTAGATTTATAAAAGAGAGTTATAATTGCACAAAAAATCTTTGTCAACGTTAAAGGAACCAACCAATGAGTTTTAAACACGCCCGCAAATTCACTCCATAGGTTAAAAAGAGAATTGGACAAACACAATAGACAAATCACATTAAGATTTCTATAACTTTTCCAAACTTCTATTTCTTTTTTCTTTTTCAACTTAAGTTTCCTTTTTTATTATTAGACTATTCAACAATTTGATTTTGACAAATATTACACCCAAGTAATAAAATATGTGATTGCCTTTTTCTACCATCAAAATTTTGTCTAAGAATTTTTGTGTATATTTATGTTGTGGTTGTGATGGATTGTCTTTTATTTTTGGGGTAAAAATTTTAATTCCTCATGCTATGTCTTTTTCATTTAAAATTATAAATTGTCTTTTTTTCCTACAAATTTTAATTTCATTAGCTTTTGGCTGCTAAATTCTAATTGTTAACATGGGTTATGTATTTGACCTTTTATTCTATCTTGGTGTATACAAATTCCATATTATATATTTTTGTCAAAAAATTCCATATATATATATATATATATACATATTAATATATGTGATTAATATATGTGATTGGACAAAACATTTAAACATCAATAGATGACCCACCAACCACACCCTACTACATGCCACCACACTAGCTCGGCCCATTGGGCTTTTGAAGCTGGTAATGACAAACAATACCCTATAATTATATAATCTAATATTAATGTTTTTTTATTTATGTGAAATTTAGTTATAAAGTAAATAAAAAAAACATTAATAAATATATCATTTTTTATAACTAAACATTTTCTTATAACAATGGATCAATAACAATTAAATTAATTTAATTTTTAACTATTCTTTGTTGAAATCTATAATTTATCAGTAATTATATACAGACAAATAAAATAAAAAATCTATTTTTTGAAACAAAAGAAAAAGTCTAAAAATCTATTAATAAGAAATAGAGGGAATAGTAAATAGAAATCGTTGACCAAAGTATTATCTTCTCCTTGAAGTGATATGATTTTCATGCGTAACCAAATAACCATGAACCATCCAATTTTAATTATAAAAAAAGTAAAGTATGGTTGCGTGACGTATTTTGCCAATATGAAATATGAAACAATATTGGACCAAAAGAAATTAAAGCGGAAAACAAAACAAAAATCGTGAAATGGAGGAACACGAGTTTGAGAAATTAAAAAAAGAAGCAAAGATATATTAGAGTTAATATAAATTGGTCAGAATTTGACAAACATACAATGATATAAAGAAGAAAACAATAAAATGAAAAAGCAAAAAAAGGATAGCTTCCACTAATGGGAAGGTAATAATAATAATAATGAATCAAAGGTAGCTTTTCATCACGTGCCACTTTACTTGTACACCACCTCTTCACTAATCTCATCTACTATTTATTTAGTATCACACACATGCGTACACATATTACAAATATACTTCTTAACTTTTTATATACTTTATTAAACAATTTTTATTTGTAGAAACACATATTATCGGTCATTAAAAAAAAAAAAGAAACACATATTATCGGATGTTCCATCACTTTTTTTCTAAATTTGTATATATAGATTTTGGGAAGATTATATATATATATATA
>OVBE01002796.1:0-17831 GCA_900406425.1 Iberis pinnata | reverse complement strand
TATATTAAGCTTATCACATATATTTACACTTAAGAATCTTTTATAATCTTACCACTTATATTTGGTATTATAACTGTTATTTATATTCCATCTTCATTTAAATTAGAGTTTAAAAAGGGGTTAAAGTTCAAATTTGATCGTAAATATAAAATCTTGAAATTTAAACCATTAAATCCGTTAATTATTATCTAGGGCCGGTTTTAAGATTTTAATAAATTCTAAAACCGCAATCTACAACGAAAATATATGTCAAAATTGTATAATTTTCTAAAAAATGGACTGTTTTCTTAACTAAAATTTTTAAATTGAAAAATAGCCGCAAGTTCATCCTTATTTTGCTTGGATTTATAATCGACTATGTTGTTGTCAAAAACCAAAATGAAAAAAACACATAAAATATATGCACTAGTTATTTTTTATATAATTTTATGTGATTTTATTGCGTAGGTATATAGAACGTCTTAAAACTGCATCTTCATAACATAAATTAATGAAATAAATAAAAATGAAGGAGATGATTAATAAAAATAACAGCAAAATGCAAGCTAGTATAAGTACGAAATCCGAGGAGAAATAAGAGAGATTCGCGGGAGAGCCATGCGTGGGATTAATATACTAATCATATCCTTAACATTACATTACATTAAAGAATCAATGACTTCTAATTACTTTCCTTTTTCTGACTACATTATTTATATTAATCACAATATGTATTTAACGTGCTAAACAACTCACCTCCCCACTTCTCAATCTGACTCTCTTTGTTTTTTTCCTTATTATCTCTTTCCTCGTTATCACCTTCAAATTCATATTAACACGAGTTGTTCATTTCTGTTTCACTCATCTTATTAGCTGTTTTCCTAATTACATTATACAACAATTAACTTTTTCTATAAATTAATAAACATTGTCGATTTTAAATTGAATTAATGTCAAAATTAATAAAATTCAAAGTGTAAAAATTAATAAAGTTCAATAAGATAATATATCTAAGAAACTCTTATATAAATGTATAGTCTTGATAATATGGTAAACGTATAGTTATGTATGTATATATATACATATAAACTAAGATAGTATACTGAAAGATGATTATACTATTAATCGTTTTGTGTTTAAAGTTAATATATATATATATAAAAACGCGTAAGCTCCTAAGGCTTTGCACTCTAACAATGAATTTTATTCGAATGAAATATAATGATGGTAAATCAGCATCATTCTGGTTGATTCCTAAACCAGCTTAAGACGCTTAATAGATTGGTTTCGTGGTTTTCGTAGCCGTAATATTCCATAAGAAACCACTATTACGAATGCAGCAACTATAGGTTGGCGGTTTCGTGCCCAACACACTCAAGCTGACCACCTAATCAATGGCACACTCCATGATCTACATCTCCCTTAGCCAGAAGATGGACCAGACAAATTTCTATGGAAAGGGAATGATTCTACTTATCGCAACTCTTTCTTTGCTTCATACTAACCATATATTTTACATGTATTTTAGTTGTATTATGGTTAGTTAAGAGTCTATTATATACTCTAACAGACTATTGTATATACTAAGTACATTGTACACATTAAGTGTGATATATGAAAATACTCTTTTACTGTTTTTTCTCTGTCTTTCGAGTTAATATGGTATCAGAACTAATTTGTTTGATAACAAAGTTAAATTGGGTTTTAACATAGCTAATAAAAGTAATAAAACAAGCAGAAGCTTCACTTTTGGTTTCAAGCCTGTAAATCCAAGTAGTACGAGTGTAATCATCAACCAAAGTCAAAAAGTACTTATATCTTTATATTGATTCGATTGCAAAAGGACCTCACATGTCAAGATGTATCAATGTAAAAGCAGAATCAAATTTATTATTATGTGAAACAAATGGCAATAGTTTTTGTTTAGCTAATGGACAAACATCACGTGAATTCTTATGAAGGAAAGCAAATTTAGGAAGAGATAAAGAACCAAATAACATTTGTAATTTTTCATAAAAAGGATGAAGGCGATCCACATGTGGATTAATATGATAATTCGTACTATCTCCATAGCTCAGACCATGCTAGATTGGTACTCGTCTCACATCGGCTTAACACAAGTTCCGAGTTGCATTCTTGGCTTAGATCTATTCGAATTGCTTTGAATGTTAGGAATAAACTAGGTTTTGTAGATGGAACAACACTTAGGCCGCTTGAAACTAGTCCAGATTTTGGTTCTTGGTCAAGATGCAATGATATGGTTGCAACATAGCTTATGAATTCAGTATCCAAAAAGATAGGTCAGAGGCTGTTATTCATAGCTAATTCTGCTGACACTTGGAAGAATTTACAATCTCGTTTTAAACAAGATGATGCTCTACGCGTGTATGAACTTGAACAACGACTTAATCTGATAAGTCAAGGATCCATAGATGTAACAACATATTACACATAACTTATCACTCTTTGGGAAGAATTCAAGAATTATGTAGAGTTGCCATTGTGTACATGTGGGAAATGTACATGTAATGCTGCAACTTCTTGGGAAAAATTACAACAAAGAAGTAGAGTAACTAAATTCTTAATGGGATTAAATGAATCTTATGAAGCAACACAGAGACACCTCTTGATGATTAAACTGATACCTACAGTTGAAGAGGCTTTCAACATAATAATCCAGGATGAAAGACAAAAACATATTAAACCATCTTCACGTAATGATAATGTAGTTTTCCAGAATTCAGGACCATCTATTATTGCTCTAGAGTTATTTTTTCATAAATTATTAAAACTCATGGCATATGTCATCAGTTTTCATGTGCATATACACCCCAGCAAAACTCAGTTGTTGAAAGGAAACACCAGCATATTCTCAATGTAGCAAGATCTTTGTTATTTCAGTCTAATGTTCCAATTGTTTATTAGAGTGATTGTATTAGGACATAAGTTTTTGTGATTAACATATTACCATCTAAAGTTTTGAATTTGAAAACACCTTATGAGCTTCTAATAGGTAATTTACTTGACTATTCTTTCTTGAAATCTTTTGGTTGTCTATGTTATGTTTCAACTTTACAGAAAGATAAATTTAAGTTTAGTCCTCGTGCAGATAAGTGTGTGCTTTTAGGATATTCTTCATGATACAAATGATATAAAGTTTTACATATGGATAATGGTTTAGTCACCGTCTCTAGGAATGTGATGTTCTATGAAACATATTATCCTTATAAGAAATTAATCACAATTGATAATGCATTTGTTAATCGTATATTACTTTTATCTTTTCCTCTACATGATGTTTCAAATGATTCATTGCCTAATGATGTTACTACTGAATCTTTGCAGAATAATAATTCTTTGCACAATGATGTTTCTCGTGATTCTTTGATGCAAAATGATGAACATGATAATATATCTGCTAATAGAATTCATAATACTGATGGGATACATAATTCTTCATCCCATGAATCATCATCACACTTTAGCATCACACCTATATTACAGTAAATTGTTATCACAGACACAGTGAATGACTCTTTCAATGATGCTAGGCCACGCAGACAGGTTCGTAAACCAACTCATCTTTCTGATTATTATTGCTCACTAACAACATCTAATTATGCTTTCAAAAAACCACATACTACTCCACATCCCTTGTCCACTATTTTGAGCTATGATAATCTACAACCTCAATATCAAGCCACTGTCTTTTCTTATTCCATTGAGACTGAACCCAAAAATTCTAAAGAAGTTATAGCATCTATCAAATGGACCAAAGCAATGGATGATGAGCTACAAATAATTGAACAAAATAAAACTTGGAGTGTTGCATCTTTACCACAAGGGAAAAATGTGGTAGGTTGCAAATGGGTCTATGCGATCAAGTATAAAGCTAATGGAAATATTGAAAGATATAAGGCACGTCTGGTTGCAAAAGATTTTACACAACAAGAAGGAGTTGATTACTTTGACACATTTTCTCCTGTTGCTAAATTAACTAGTGTTAAGCTACTCCTTAGTCTTGCTGCAATCAAAAGCTGGAGTTTGTGTCAAATGGATGTGTCAAATGCCTTTCTGCATAGTGATCTTGATGAAAAATTGTATATGAGCTTACCTCAAAGATATACAACTTCTTCTTGCACTTTACCACCAAATCCAATTTGCCTTCTTCACAAATCCATTTATGGATTAAAACAGGCTTCAAGAAAATGGAATCATTGCTTCACAAAAGTGTTACTAAAAGCTGGTTTTATTCAGTCTCAGTCTGACAATACATTGTTTGTGAAGCAAACATGAAGTATCTTTGTGGAATTATTGGTCTATGTGGATGATATCATGATAGCTAGTAATAATGATCAAGTTGTTGTGCAACTAAAGACAGTCTTATCTGCTGCTTTCAAGATCAAGGATATAGGTCCTTTGAAGTTTTTTTCTGGGATTGGAAATAGCTAGGAATTCAACTGGTATTTATGTTTCTCAATGTAAGTACTGCTTATATCTTCTTAAGGATGTTGGTTTACTAGAATGCAAGCCTCGTTTTGTCCCTATGGATTCCAAAGATATCCCTTTGCAAGGAATCAGGGACAACTTTACCAAATGAACGACAATACAAAGAGTTAATAGGCATGCTCTTATATTTGACAATAACAATACCTGATATAACTTTTGCTGTCCATTGCTTAAGTCAGATTCTATCAGCACCAACAAATGTTCATTTGCAGGTTTTTTTATCATATACTGAGATATCTCAAAACCAATACAGGGCAAGGTTTACATTACTCTGCAAATTCTCCTATATGTCTCAATGGTTTTGCAGACGCGGATTGGGCTCAGTGTCCTGACACTAGACATCTGTAACAGGCTTTTCTTGGTACATCCTTACTGACTTGGAAATCAAAGAAACAAAGGACAGTAAGTCGTAGCAGTACAAAGGCAGAGAGTATAGAGCAATGGCTCTTGCTATTGATGAAATGTTATGGTTGCAACAACTTCTCAAAGACTTGCAGGTTGATGTTGTATCACAAGCAAAGATTTTTTGTAATAACAAATCTGCTATGCATCTTGCCAATAATCCAATCTTCCATGAGAGGACCAAACATGTTGAGATTGACTGCCATACAACTAGGGATCAAGTGAAATCTGGTTTCCTCAAGGTAATATATGTTTCAACAACAAATCAGCTGGATGAAATATTGACGAAATCTCTTCATTTCGGTCCATTCTACTCCTTACTCACACGACTATCAATGTCAAGCCTCTATGTGCCTCAATCGGATTCATCACATAAGGCTTGAGGGGGGTGTATTAACCATGTATTTTACATGTATTTTAGTTGTATTCTGGTTAGTTAAGAGTCTGCTATATACTCTAACTGACTATTGTATAAAATAAGTACATTGTACACTCATTAAGTGTGATATATGAAAATACTCTTTTACTGTTTTTTTCTCTCTCTCTCTCTCTTTCGAGTTAATACTTCACTAACTTGGCAACATATTCACATTCATTATCCGAAGTAGAAATGGACGGCAGCGGTCTGGTTTAAACATGTCACACCCAAATTTTCTTTCATGACTTGGCTCTCGTTTAAAGATAGACTTTCGACAGGAGACAAAATGTTGTCTTGGGCTTTGTCATCCAACTTTACGTATGTTCTCTGCTCTGCTCCTTGTGAGACAAGAGACCACCTATTTTTCCTTTGTCCATACTCTGCTCAATTCTAGCGTGCGACTGCTAAGGGCCTTTTCACCCAGCACTACTCGCTGAGTTGGTCTTCTCTTCTCACTCATCTTGCGCAACCTCGACCACAAGACACTACCTTCTTTCTAATTCGTTATGCTTTTCAATGTTGCATACACATTGCGAGAGAGGAATCTACGAGAATATGAATCCCCCACAACACAAGCCTTAATTCTTATCTCAGCTATTGACAAAATTGTGCGCAACATGCTCGTGGCTCTACGCTATCAATGACATGCTGTTTACGGTGATCAACTCCTGGTTTAACACACAATCATAAAGACTGTTTTTTGTTTCAAGTTTTAACTCTCCAATTTTTTCTTGTCTCTTTTTTAAAAAAAATCTCTCAAAACATAACACACATAGGTTGTAAATTTTTTTTGTTACAATTAATTTTTACATTCCAACAAAAATAAGATATATATATATATATATATATATATAGTATACACTAATTTAATCAGTAAATTATAATCTTATTGAATATAAATAACAAAAGAGTTTTACACTCTAATTTTAAACTTTTGTATAGAAACTTGAACAAAATATATATATGATATAATAACACTTAAATAAGATTATAGATTTACTTATATTTATTAAAAAATTTGAATCGCAAAAGTCTATCTCCTAACTAATCTTTACTATAATATGAATAAACAAAACTATACAATAATCGAATTTCGACAAAAATAAGCGAAGAAGTCTTTGACAAAAAATATTTTGTGAGATAAACCGTTGTGACATGTTTACTTAGGGTATGTGAAGAGCAATATACGGTATGGTATGTGATGGAATGAAGAGCAATATATGGTATAGTATGTGAAATATTTACTTAGGACATCTTCAAAAGATATCTCAAATCTTTAAATTTGAAGTATCTTTTATTTCAAATGATACTTCAAAACTTCAAAGTGTGAGGTATCAAATTTTTTTTTGGGTATTTTTAATCCCTATATTTATTTATTACTCTTTACTAATAATTTTAAATTTTATTTTAATTGTTTTAATGCTAATATTTTTCTATTTTTTACTTCAAATGTATATTAACTTCTACATATTATGTTTATAAATATATAAAATAAAAATATAATATTAAAATATAATAAATATCATTTATTACTAAAGTTTATTTTACAAATTAAAAAACATAAGATAAATTTAAAATAAAAAGAACAATGCAACAAACTAATTATGCAATGTCTTATTAATAAATATTTTATTTAATAATTAAAAAATGAATATTTTATATTTATTTATAAATTGTAAGATGTTATTTAACAATGAATAAAAACATGATAAATATTACAAAATACACATTTTTGATATCTCAAAATATTGTCTTTGAAGAAAAATATATAATACTTCAAATTTAAAATATATGATATCTCAAATTTGAAATATTGCTTTTGAAGATGATCTTAGTCTATCCAAGATCATATGATATTTATTTTCCTTTTATAGCGATTAAACATAATTTAAGTAAGACAGAGCCATAGTTAATTAATTATTGATCTCATTAACACTCTCGACCAAAGAGGTAATTAAAATTTTTGAAAGTAATTTAGAATGAATTAATTACCGTTGTGTGTGTGTGTGTCCGTACAGTGTATAAAAGGAATCCAGATCTGACGGTCGTGATTAAGATGCGACGCTGCACTTTCTTTGTACTTTTTTCAATTTTTCAGTAACCATTCTCTTTCTTTTGCTTTATTATCTACTATTTTCTCACAAAGTTATACACTTTCAATTATTGGATACTTCCTTCATACAATTATTTCATGAATTATTACACTTAATAACCGGAATGTGGTAATATTTGTTCATTTTATTTTTTAGGTTTTCATATTTTATATTTTCATTCATTTTATTTGTTTTAGAATATTTCAAAAAGTAACCGTGTACAATTTCATATTTTTAAAAAGTAGACATATATTTTTGTTGACAAAATTATTTTAACAATTATTTTTTATATCATTTCATTTTGATCGGATGTCTTCAAACTAGGGCTGGACATTCGAATTTTGGATCGGTTTTTTCGGTTAACAAAAATTGGGAAATATAAAAATCGTTCGGGGTTTTTAGTCAAAATCGAATCGGTTCGGTTTTTAAAAATTCGGTTTCGGTTCGGTTTTAAGATTTTTTATATAATCTATTTGTATTCGAAAACCAAAAAATCCGCAAAAACCGAAAAAATCTGAAAACCAACGTAAACCAAAAAAATATGTAAACATGCAACATAAACTTAATTAGGACACTAGGGATTTAGAGTTATTAGTTTGTGAATTTCAGTTTAATTCGGTTATCCAAAATTAATTTGGTTCGGTTTATTAAAAAAACCGAAAATTGTAAAAATAAAAATCAATTCGGTTTCGAATCCAATTTCTCGGCTCGGTTTCGGTTTGGATTTTCGGTTTCGGTTTATTATGCCAGTCCTACTTCAAACAAATATATGCATATTATTCAAAAATATAATTATGTTTACGAGTAAAAGCTCAACTTTTATGCATAAAATATATATCTCATTTTATTAAATAGAACAATATTTTCAATATTTTATTTATATATTTTGAAACTTGCAAGTTGGCTTACAAAAAACACTTATTAATAAATACATGTAAATTATAGGTAACATAAATCCCATATCTACAAAACAACAATGTTTTAACCAATCACACGAATCATACAAAATAATATAGATTTATGCTCTGCTGTTCCATCATTTATTATTTTATTATTTTCAGTCATAATTATGATTCCTTATTCTATCACATAGTTATTTTTTTTTAATATAATCCAGACACATCAGGATGGGTTACAATCAAATTTTATTTTTAAACTACTTGAATTTATCACATTGAAGATGGTCATGTAAGTCATAATAAAACAGTAGTAATAAAAAACACTGTTAATCTTGATGAAATTATTGTAAGTAACTGTCAAATTCTACATCAAAAAACATGATTGGACGGCTATGATGTCATTAAATTTAACTGTAGCTCTCTTATTGACCGTCAGATTATTTTGTTGTGGTCCCCGCAATTAACGGAGCTTCCCCTCATATCCAGCCGTGCATCGCGATCATTAGATTCCCTCTACCCATACACCAAACCGTAGAGTATTACTACCTCTCAAATATCGCGAGACATTAAGCTACCCTCCAATTTATCGTCTCTGCACAGTCGATAAGATAAATCTCGCGATTTTCATTCAATCCAACGGCTGTAATTTGAATATTCAAAACACGTGTCATGATCTGAATCGAAAATCACAATCACCGAAAAGCTTCACATGGAGATGTTTAACCATGGGTTAATATTTAACTTAACCAGAGTTTGCCTTTAATTTGACCTCTCTCTCTATCTCTCTGTTTCTTTTTTTTTTCTTTTCATCTTCCTCTAAGCTTCACCTTTCCTTCTACATTTTCTCTGCAACTCTGATTGATTAATCTCCGTTAATGGCGCTTCAGATCTAAACCTTCCATATATAACTTCTTATACTCTTCTTCAAACGCTTCTCAATTTTGTTTTCTACTTTCTTTCTCTCTCTCTCTCTCGCCATAATGTATAAACGATTGGCTTTGTCGTTTCCAGAAGAAGTGTTGGAGCATGTCTTCTCGTTTATACAGATGGATAAGGATAGGAACTCGGTTTCTCTTGTGTGCAAATCATGGTACGAGATCGAACGGTGGTGTAGGAGGAAAGTGTTTATCGGCAACTGTTACGCCGTCAGTCCTGCGACTGTGATTCGGAGGTTTCCTAGAGTGAGATCTATCGAGCTTAAAGGAAAACCTCATTTCGCTGACTTTAATTTGGTGCCTGATGGGTGGGGAGGTTATGTGTATCCTTGGATTGAAGCTATGTCATCGTCATATTCATGGCTTGAGGAGATAAAGTTGAAGAGGATGGTGGTGACTGATGATTGCTTAGAGCTTATCGCTAAGTCGTTTAAGAATTTTAAGGTTCTTGTGCTCTCTTCCTGTGAAGGTTTCTCCACTGATGGTCTAGCTGCTATAGCTTCAACTTGCAGGTATTTTCATGAGAATAATTCTTCTTTTTTACTTTTTTGCTTTGGCAACTTAGCTGTTCAATTATCACATATGTTACAAAGACTCTGCTGCTCATGTTTTTCTGGTCTTTGTGAATTTGTTTGGTCTCGCAGAGTCTCTTGAAGTGGAAACTCTATTCATTTTGGCTGCTCTCAGTTATATTCTTTCTTTATATAGATGTTTTCATAGTTTGTTGTCTGATTCCTCTACTATATTTAGACCTGTTTTAGCATTTCTGTGAAGAACTAGTAATTTATCAGTGTTCTATGGTTTTAGAAACTTTCCACATTTATTCAAAACAATTTGTAAACATTTATTCCTTTGGTGGTTGATTCAAAAGTTTTTTCACATGTATTTTTGTTTTTATTGGGTCCCTATGTTTATTGCCTAGGTTTTGTTGTGTTGGTGAATGAGTTATTTGATGCTAATTATCTTATTTTTATGCAGGAATCTGAAAGAGCTTGATTTGCGCGAGAGTGATGTTGACGATGTTAGTGGGCACTGGCTTAGCCATTTCCCAGATACCTACACATCTTTGGTATCACTTAATATCTCTTGCTTAGTGACTGAGGTCAATTTCTCTGCTTTGGAAAGACTTGTGAGTAGGTGTCCCAATCTCAAGTCTCTGAAGCTTAACAGAGCTGTCCCTTTGGAAAAATTAGCAACTTTACTTCAAAGAGCACCTCAATTGGAGGAATTAGGCACTGGTGCGTACACTGCTGAAGTCCGACCAGATGTCTTCTCTGGTTTATCTATTGCTCTCTCTGGGTGCAAGAAATTGAAGAGCTTATCTGGTTTTTGGGATGCCGTTCCTGCCTATATGCCAGCTGTTTTTTCGGTTTGCAGCCGGCTTACAACTATGAACCTCAGTTATGCTACAGTCCAGAGCTATGATCTTGTGAAGCTTCTTAGTCAATGTCCTAAGTTGCAACGCCTCTGGGTGAGTTCAATATTGTAGTTTCAGCTCATTTTATCTGATGGATACAATAAAGCTTTGTGTTTCTAGTCCTCTTAAAAACTGTGAATAGTTTACTGTTATGCATTTCAACAACATGCTTCAACGCCAACTCTTTTTTTCTTAATTGGTAGTATGATTTATTGACATAGGTGCTGGACTACATCGAGGATGCTGGTCTTGAAGTGCTTGCTTCAACTTGCAAGGATCTTCGCGAGCTGAGAGTGTTTCCTTCTGAGCCTTTTGTCATGGAACAAAACGTTGCATTAACAGAACAAGGGCTTGTCTCTGTCTCTGTGGGCTGTCCAAAACTCGAGTCAGTTCTCTACTTCTGCCGTCAAATGACCAATGCTGCGTTGGTAACCATTGCTAGGAATCGTCCCAACATGACTCGCTTCCGTTTGTGCATCATTGAGCCAAAAGCCCCTGACTATCTGACTCTAGAGCCACTGGATGTGGGATTTGGAGCCATAGTAGAGAAATGCAAAGATCTCCGTCGACTATCCCTATCAGGACTCTTGACAGACAAGGTTTTCGAATACATTGGGACATATGCCAAGAAGATGGAAATGCTCTCAGTGGCATTTGCAGGAGACAGTGACTTAGGCATGCATCATGTTTTGTCAGGGTGTGATAGCTTAAGGAAGCTAGAGATAAGGGACTGCCCGTTTGGAGACAAGGCGCTTTTGGCAAATGCTTCAAAGCTAGAGACAATGCGATCCCTTTGGATGTCTTCTTGTTCTGTGAGTTTTGGAGCCTGCAAGTTATTAGGACAAAAGATGCCAAATCTAAACGTGGAAGTCATTGATGAACGAGGTCCACCAGACACAAGACCTGAGAGTTGCCCAGTGGAAAGAGTGTTTGTATACAGAACAGTGGCTGGTCCTCGGTTTGACATGCCTGGCTTTGTATGGAACATGGACCAAGACTCAACCATGAGGTTTTCAAGGCATGTCATCACCACTAACGGATTGTAAAACAAGGTACATTTTTCAATAATCCTTGTTCATCATCATCTCCATATAAATCGTTCCAGTTTAGGAACAAGGAGATTTGATTCTGTGCTGCTTCATATAACCATCAAGCTCATGAGCAATTAATAATTGAAGAGAGAAGAGAGATCCAGGAGACCTTTGTATTATTTTTCTTTTCTTCTATGTAATAATAATTTACATTGTTGTCAGTTTGTTTTGTTTGTCTTGGTGGGTTATTTTCTCGAGGGGATAAGGGATTTTTTTGAAAAGACAATGTCAAAAATTGTAACTGTTGTACTCTTTTTTAGACTCTCACCCTTTTATTCAACTGCTTTTTTAGCTGTCATTTGTACAATTAGAGAAAGTATGCAGTTTTTTTAGATTGAGAAACAGCACACAGTTCTTTCGGCTAATGTGTTCTTGTTGCTTTATACTTGTCTGTGGTAACTTTTTCTCTATAATCTCAAAAGCAAAGGCCTATCTCACGAGTCATTACATAAACCATAGTTATAGTGAACAATTAAAAACTTATCACTCAGACACAGGGTCTTGTGAGATCCTACGAGTGTTGTATGAAGCACAATGTCCACACTTATGTCCTAAAATGTGAAACATAGTATTGCTTCTCTTGTTACAGTCATTACAAAGAATTGCAACCTGCAAAACAATTTTTCCATCATCAACAGACGCTAGAAGAATGCAATATTGTTGGTCATTATTACCTCAAATCTATACTCAACAGGCATCTCTGTTGCGTTTATCTGTTGGAACAAAATCTTGATTAGTCTTTTACCTCATTGAACATACCAAATCAAAGAAGTTGATTGTTAGTTAGTTAGTTACCTCACGCTCTAATAATCGCCACGAAGAAGACATTTCCAGCATTGACTTAGAACAAATGGGGCAACGATACCTGAAATAGCAAATAGTGAGATGAATTAGAAAGCAAAATTTGATTATATGGAAGAAGTTTCATTGAGATGATTACTGTTGTTCATTGATCATTTGTTCGAAGCATTCTCTATGCATAGTATGTCCACATTTCATCACATGTGCAACTTTTACCGAATCAAATAGATACTGTCAAGTCAAAGTTGAGAAAGTCATTAAAAGTTGGAATCAAAATATGAAGTAAATAAATACCAACTCCATTTAGACAAACCTCATAACAGACAGGACAAGAATTCTTGGTAGAGTTCTCAATGCAAGAGTGTTTATCGCGCAATCCCAATGCATAACAAGCTCCTACAATATTGCCACAGGGAAGTTTTGTAACAACAACGATACTAGATAACTAAAACAACTGTATATTGTCTAATATCACACACAATATTCTATAGGTGATTAGACATTCAAGAGATCAACCTGTATGTGCAAATCAAGAAGGAAGTAACCCTACAATAGAATTGTCAATTGTCGAATAGATTCTTATGTTCTTGGAGCATAGTTGTAATCTTAGGCACCACCAATATATATATATATATATAAATGGAACTTGCTTTAAAGAGAATCCAAAGCATGCAAGTTGTTACAAAAGGTACATTACATACCACAGTTTTGGCAATGGAAGAATTTGTCACGACCACCAACTCTACACAACAATAATAATACCACAATATTAACTAGAGTTTCTAAAGCCTAACAATATTGGGATTGATAGTTCTCACCTACAAATTCCACAATCATCACAATGAAATTGTTCTTTTGAGGTCTGCAAACATATATAATAATGGTCAGATCCTATCAACATATAGATTGAGAGAATTCAAATGCTCTCACATCATCATCATAGAATTTGCAGATATCACAAAAGTATTCTCCCATCGAGACACCACAATTCGAGCAGATTTGAGCAACCTGAATTTTGATAAATTCAAAAATATGGATTAAAAGAAACAGAAATCGAAGATGGACAATACAACACAAAACAACACTTACCTCTTGCTCAGTTTGACATATTGAACAAATAACCTGAAAAAGACAAAACAAACGCTATCATCTTTAAAGTTGAAAAAGAGATTGAATTTAGAGAAAGAAGTTCAATTCAAACCTGTTTGACATTTTGTCTGACCAAATCATGTCGTTCTTTAGGATCAGATAAAGAGTTCTGAAACAACAATGATACATCTTCTTCTCAGTAAGAAGAAAAACTAGAAGATTAATTAGAGAACAGAACGAACCGATTCTTCGTTATGACAATGTCGACATGAGAAGATAAGGTTGCAGCAAGGAGCTCTGATCTTACATCTTCTCTTGTAATGGTCGCATCTACAATTACACCAAATCCAATCATAGTTTCATACAAGAACACAAACACTTGAATGGCTATGCAATAACAACAAAGGGAATCGAATTGAAGAGATAGAGCAAAGCACCCGAATTGGAATCTTCCAAAGTCTTTATCTTTGGGAAATGCAGAATCTGAATCCATTCTTTTGAGTGGAGAGAAGCTCGCTCGGCAAATTTAGGGCTCACGATAACAACGAACCCAAAATGATGCTGTAAACGTGTCAGTTTATCATTGGAGAATACCAAACTGATTTTATTGCATTTTCACAAGTTAGCTTAGGTTCACTTTATTGTTTTATGAGTTCCTTTTTCAGAGGATTGTGTTTCAGGGAATGATATGCATGACCAAAGTTTTTTTTTTCCTTTTTCCTTTTTATTTTTATATATCAATAATATGATAATATCAATAAAATAATATAATAAGAAAAATAAAAACCACTTTCACCAAAGTTTGATAAATTTGAGGTATCCGTTGCTAATTAAAATAATTAATAAGTTGTCATTACATAAGTTGATCTTTATTATATAAACCGGAATACGTTTAATATAAGCGCGACACGTAAACAAAATTATAATTTATGAAATCATAACATGTGTCATAGTTAATTAAGGTTATGACATGTGTCAACGTAGTATTTTAAATTAATAAAAACTTTTTTATTGTTGGTTTATTACTCCTTTTCACATAATATAATAATAAAAAATATTTATTGTTTTTTAAATGAAAACTACATAATAACAAAAGAAATATTGATTTTATAAATTAACATAAATTATAAAAGTAAAATAACAAATATATATAACATATAAAATATTAATAGTATACATTTGAAGAGCAAAATATATGTAAAACTGCAACATATGTTGGTATTAGTTTTAATGATTTTGTAAAAAGAAACTAGAGATCAAAATAATTAATAATAACTAAATTTTGATTTTAACGTTAATTAAAATATATAATAACACGAGTTATCATATTTAAATCTAAATAATTTAGATATATCCGCGTATCACGCGAGATCTAATCTAGTTTGTAATAAATCCACAACATATTTGAAATCAGCAAAATATAATCTAAAAGAAAAAATTAGATTCATAATATTTTTGAGCGCCACACAATCTTTTTTCCTTAGATATTAAGCTCATTTTCATGTTTTATGATTTCATATTCATTGATTTATCAAAAATTTTAAAATTATGTTTTTGTGTTATATATTTATTATTATTATTTTTAAAGCGCCATTTCATTAATATTTATCTTTCAAAGTCACAATACAAAATTTCATAAATAAGTTATTGCGTTATCAATAAGATGAATAAGATGAGCCATACAGTGAAGACATTACAACATAAATAGTAATATTACAACAATATAATAAGCCTTAATCGCTAACAAGTAATAAACACTGTTATTTTCTTTTTTTTTCGTTTTTCGACAAGAAATCATTCATTAATTAGTTAAGTTTCGAGACATATAACATCAGGGTATTCTTTGCCAAAGAATTAGCCACAAAATTTAAACTTCTAGGGATAAATTTGAGTTTGAAAAAACTAAAGGACAAAGATAATCCATGGATGTCCGCTAAGACACCATGTAAGTCCGAGATAGGAGCTCTTGATGAAATGGCCTTAACCAAGATTTGGGAATCGGATTCGATGATCAGAGAGGATATACCAAGGGAGATGGATGTCTGCATAACTTCCCGAATCGCCAATCCTTCTGCCATAAGAGTCAATTCTACAAACGGGACAACAAGAGAGAATTGTTGGTTAGGGATGCTATACGGTCCAAACACCCAAGCTATACCTGCCGGTTGAGCACTACTATTCCAGGCCCCATCTGTTTTACAGACAATAGCATCAGGGTGAGGAATATCCAGGGACAAATGCCTGTCTTGAACAACTTTCTTCTCTTGGCCCGTAGACCATTCCTTTGCTCTGATAATAGCTTTACAGAGGGTTTCAAATACATATGGAGAAGAGTCCCTGAAAATCCTTTGGTTCCTCGATACCCAGAGATTCCATACAATCCAAGGAGAGAGGTGAGAGTCAGAGAGACCCGTAGGTGGGAGAACCTGTGATCGTCGTACCATCATCCATCCCTATGAGAAAAATCATGAGAATGGAAATTTTGGTATGGAGACAGGGGAGCTAAAGCCCAGACAGCCTTAGCAAATCTGCAAAGGAAGAAGATGTGAGCGATAGATTGACAGTCCGCAGATTTTACAGAGCAGGTTACTTCCAATTGACCGGGACTGAAGTCGCTCCCCCGTAGGTAGAGCTCCGCTGCTCGCCTTCCAGATTAGCAGTTTTATTTACTCGGGCATAGGTACCGACCAGATTTCTGCAAATCAGTCGTAATTTTTTCGATGAGCAGGAATAATACATGTTTTCATAGCAAGTAAAGTATAATATCCAGACTTTGTGGTATACACATCAGAGCTTGAATTGAGCCATATTTGTGAGTCTGGTGCGCCTGATTTGCTAGGTTTGATGCATATGATGGTTCTCTCCCATGCTGGAAGGAGGTTAGTAATTTTATTTCGGTCCCAGTTCGACGTTTCAGGGTGAAACAAATCAGAAACCATCCAAAGTTGTTCCATTTCCGGAGCTGGTCCGATTGGACATAGTTGGCTATTGGTGGAGAGCCATGGGTCTGTCCAGAGCTTAATCGATGAGCCATTACCCACTGCCTAGCCTAGATTCTTTACAAGAACGTCTCGACCCACGAGAACACTTCTCCATCCATGAGAGGCACTAGCCCGAGCCTGACATTGTAAAAACGAGGCAGATGAGCAATATTTTCCAAGTAGGACTTGTGATAGTAAGAAATTTGGTTCTTTTAGAATTATCCAACTCAATTTACCAAGCATAGCATTATTGAAACACTGGATATCATGAAACCCGAGTCCCCCCGACTTCTTATGTTTGGTAAATTTCGCCCAAAAAATCCACGCCATCTTCCATTTCTCCGGAGTAGTATCCCACCAAAAGCGGCTAAGGGTTGATTGAATGCGTTTTCAAATGGAAAGAGGGAGTTGGAAGCAAGAGATAGCGTATGTGGGGATTGCCGATATGATACTTTTAAGTAGGACTAGTTTACCCGCTTGAGACAAGAATCTTGTTGTCCAACTTGCGGCTTTATGACGGATCCGATCAACTATGGAAGAGAAAAAATATTTCTTTCTTTCTTTCGAATAGCTCCGGAAGTCCCAAATATTTACCACCGCCACCCTCTTTATGAATGTTCAAAGCAACTTTGACCCAGTCTTTCATCGCTTGTGATGCTTTCTTTGAGAAAAATATGGTTGACTTTTGATTGTTTATTAGTTGGTCGGATGTTGTTGAGTAGCGTTTAATGATTGATTTAAGTGTAGACACACTTCGTTCATTAGTCCGACAAAGGAAAAGAGTATCATCGGTGAACAAAAAATGATTTATCCTTGGGATCTTTCTTGCCACTGTTATGCCTAAAAGGCTACCATCTTCTTGAGCTTTATGACAAAGACCGTATAGTACTTCCCCACAAAGAATAAAGATGTAGGGTGAAAGGAGATCCCCTTGTCGCAATCCTCTTTGAGGAATTGTGAGAGCAAGATTTCCCTCACACCCGATTTGATTAACAATAGATGAACAAGAATGTAATTTTTATTCAAAATATCTTAAGTTTTTACAAGTTTGCTCAATAATATGCTAAGTTTTACAAAGGATTTTTGGTCCACTCTCCGGACCACTCCCTAGACTACTTATAGGACCCTCTTAGCGGCTCGCCTTCATATTCTTTGCACTTAATGCGTCTTTAATGCTCTCGATCCGCCGTTACGCTCTTTTGAACCTCTCGTAACCG